>RXPK01004520.1:0-72479 GCA_004143645.1 Protaetia brevitarsis
ATAAAAAAGCAGGAAGGAGTAATCTATGGTTTAGATTTAGGATTAAAATAAATGACTGATTCGCTGTGGCGACTTTTATTGCAGAAAATTAACCTTTAGGAACAGAATAGACTCTCATCAATACAGCCATAATCAATTGTTCATTGGCACCTTGGGTTTCACCATCTTTCTTTTCCTTCTCCCGACTACATTGTTATATTACATTGTGTTTACAGTGGTATACCTATCATAGCTATGTAAATTACCCAATTAATTGCACATGATTTTATTTTCAGTTTAGATTATTTCTGAAAATTTTAGATTTCATTTTAATGCATATGAGAACCTTGATACTACATCTGCCAGTGTATTCTTTTCTTCTGTGGATTATCGATTCGCCCTTGGTTGCAGGTAATTTGTAAATTCTTTTAGCAAACATTGAAATATTGTATGATTTTTCTTGTAGCTGCAATTGTAGTGAATGTCGAGTCGAAAATCGATGAAGTACCTGCTGTTTTATTTGCAACATTGAAATCATTGCCTCTAGTATCTTGTGTAAAAACTACTGTTCCATATTCAAATTTTGATAAACCGAAAATTAAGTGGCGAAGGAATTAAATAATATTCTTATGGGAAAACTTTTGTGATGGAATAAAGTGTATAGATATTATATATCTGTTTAAGAAATATATTTTCACTCTTTAAAATATTTTTAACTCTTCTAAATTATTGATAATAATTTGTTGTGCACACAAGGAAAGTCTATTAAAATGTTAAACTCACTTTTGGTCCTGACTTTCTTAAGGAGGCCATTTCCGGTTTGCAGGCGTAAACTTAACGTTTTTTTTTTTTAATTCCAATCTTCAAAGATTTTATTCAATGAATTTTCCTTTTCTGAGTAAAAAAAACGAAATGTCGAAGAAACAATTTGTTAGTAGAGCCGGTTTTGTGAATGAATTAATATTTCGCCTGTTTTTTATGTTTGCTTTTACATCACAAATTGAATAACAACGACAGTATTGGTAGTTTAAAATACTATTTCCTACTTTCATTGCTTCACCTCCTCTACCCTTTATATTATTCATTTGTTATTTTTGAAAATTGCAACGTGTGTGCGAAGAAGTAGAACTCTTTCCTAAAATCTCAAATAAATAATTGTTGAATTATTTATTTGAGACACTTCTGGTGATTCATTTTTTTGCAAACCAATGCCATTAGAAGAAATTATTGTTTAAAACTGAAAACAAACAAAATTACCTTTACCACTTTAATTAGCGTAGACAGTTCATATAAAAAAGTAATAAAATGCAGTTTCTCTAAACTCTGATTGTTTAAGGATTTTAATAAATTAGTAATTAATTATGTGCAAGTTGAAGCAGAAGTCATCATTAGATCATTCTTCAATTCTCTTAACATTTAGTGACGACAGCCAAATCCAGGATTTATAAACAAAGGCAAAAGTTAAATGTAGTTAAAATTTATGATTTACATTAGAATTAGCATGCTAGAAACAAAAAAGTAAAATGTCCGGAAAAAAAACAACTTAAGGACGTATATAATCTAGTAAAACGCGTTGGTGCAGAGAATCCAAGGAAGAGTGGCAACATCTAGAACAAGAGAAAATAATGAACTTAATAACTAGCCCACAGCTAATAATTGAAATTATTAAGCAAATAATCAATGATCAAAGCATATATTATTAACTTTGGAAGCAGCAATGAGATTAAACTGACCTAAATAAACGTCCTCATGAGGGGAATACCAGAAACAATAAAGAAAACGCTTGGTTTTGTCATATTTTTATAAAAAAGTTTTCTAACCAAGGAACATGTAGAATTAAATTAATTAAGTAGGTATAAGAAATACGTGAAAACAATTATTATTTCTTATGTATCCCAAAGATACTTATGAAAGAGTAATTAACATTAAGGCTAAAATATGAGCCAATCTTATGGAAAGCAGTAGAATTAATAATGATTTCAAAACCAGCCAATCTACGACAGAAGTACTCCAAGGAGGTGTATTGAGACCAGTGCTTTATTTGTTATATACATGTAACATTCCAGTTGTAGACATCAAATTAGTAACATTGGTTAATGGCTGTTTATATCAAAGTGCTAGCGATAGGAAACACCATGAAAGTCAACTATTCGTCTACAAGGTGTAATAAACAATATTTAGCCATAGACCAAACGATGGCGTTTAAGTTAAATGAAAAACTAAATCAGCATTGTATTTTATGCAAAAGAACTTAATTAATCAAAATAAAAATGCAAACACATGGATTGGTTCTTGTGAGGGAATTTTCAGATGTTTATAAAAAACAAACTGTTGCGGAATTGATGGCTTTCAGCTGAAACAGCTAGCTGTTGATCGAACAGCAACAAAAGGTGACTAATCCACCAGAAATATTGCAGATTATTTTCATATTCATAAGTAATATAAGCTAGGTGCTCCAGTTTTCTTAAGATGACCATAGGGACTTACGGCGTTATGTCATGTAGCTGTAACAAACGGTTGTTTCAAAATGTGATCTGCTTCTAACAGATTTCAATGTATTATTCGATGTGGCCGTGACAGCATACGCATTCAGCAAACACGTTGAGAAGGGTTTGCTTGTGTTTGCTTCTATCAAACTCACCCATTGTCATAATTTGACTGTTTTTATTTGACATAAAATCATGATTTTCAACTTATTTCCAAATATTTTTATTTTGGTAAGATATTAAAAAAATACCTTCAAACTCTGATATTTTTATTTGTGGGTTTTTATACAGACAATAAAATGGATTACTATTGAAGGCACTATTGATGTAAATCTGCCAGAATATCAATATATTGCCGATCATCTTGAACCACAAGAATGTAGAAGGTTGGTTGCAGCATTACATTTCCATTCATATGATCTACCACCTAATGTAGACGAAGCTGGTAAATAAATCAGTGCTGCATAAGTACTTTTTTGTGAGGAATTGACCAAGTACAGTATTAAATAAGGCAATAATTTTTCCGCCAGAGAATTTACTTTCCAAAGAAGTTCCATGCATACGCTTGTTACTTCATTGGAATAGCAGTCCTGGTGAGGGGAAAGGAGAAACCCACGGAGTATTAGGACATAGATTAAGACAGTTGGGTAGAGAGGATTTAGCTGATTGGCTAGGAAGGACTGTTTTTCATGAACTAGGCAAAGATATTGAACGAAGTCTGGACAATCCGTTTCGAGAGTTTTTGAAAGACAAACCTAAGTAGGTGCAATTTTACACACGCTTCTTTAATTTTTAATAAAATATTTCCTAACAGCAAAAGCTATTACGGTCCGCATTATGTCGAAGAAGTGACCAAAAGCAGTACTGCTACAGAATGGCTACCTTTTGATACGATATGTTACACTGCTGTTGTTATCTTGCTAATTATTATAATAGCGTTATTTGCCAAAATTTTAACAATGGGAATTTGGAAAAGACATAAAGCCAGGTAGCTGATCTCAATAGATCAATATGTTAGTACTCTAATTTTCTATTTTTGCTTAGGCGTAGAAGAAAATATAAACAATTAGAGGATGAACAGGAATTTACTGATAGTACTTCAGAGTCGGAAGACAAGTTCGATATTAGGCATAAAATATGAAGTGAACGAATTTGATTAAAATTTATATATGTAAAAACTTAAAGAGAATGTGTTTTTGGCTACTGTCAAGGACTAGGATTGTGGGACATTTGTCACTGTCTGTCATATTTTAGGCAGTAGAAATTAGGTATGAGCAATGAGATGGTATAAGAGATGATGGGATATCTATCATTATCTGTCACACAGAAATAAATAAATCTGCTTCAGTCATATATGACCTTAACTGATTAAATTGATGTTGATATTGACGTAAGTCTTCTAGACATTCAAACGGTTCTCCAATATTGACAGAAAATATATTTTTCTATCAATATCTGTCGTGGCCAAGGCAGTGGCGCCTACCCCGGGCGGCAAAATTTAAACTTTTGTAAATCTTAGAGCCTTTAAGGCTTTATTTAGGATTTAAGTACCTAAATAAATGGGTGGCAAACTTGACCCACGCCCCGAGCGCCTAAAACTCATGCTACGCCACTGGATCAAGGTAAATATTGACAGGACGCTTCAGTCAACTTCAGCACACTTCTAGATGATCAATTATTTGCCATATGGAGTTCTGTCAATATTGAAGCGAATATTGACAGTATTATTGATCGTCTAGGGTCTACTTTATGAAAATGATAGTACAGTGGTAAAACGAACCCGATATGAGTACGTATGTTATCATCTCGGTTTTGAGTGCTGGGATCGTAGTACTTCATAAATTGCCTTATATGGCCATACCTTACCCTTTTCGTAAAAATACTCTAAAAAAACCAAAATTAACAAACTAAGCATGTTTTCACTTTTTCTAGGTGAATTTTCAATTTTCATTTTGGTAAGAAAATAATCTTGTCGTCATTATGTGGTACATTGTAAGGAAAACACTATCGTGGTTGGTCCAAACAATGAAACTTCTTCTGAGAAAATAAAAAAATGCATCGAAAACGTATTCGTAAAAAAAAAATTATGTCATTTTCCAGTTTAGCGGACCAAAGTGGTATGATTGTCTTCGTTTTGCAAATTTGAGTTACTCTGGTATATGAAAACTATATACCACATCCTGTGAGCATTTTTTTTGCAAACTAGCTCAATTTTCATAGCGACATTCAGGCTATGTTTTTAAAATGTTTTTGAAAAATTTTAATTAGTTTTTCGTAATAGTAGCATAATTTCCTGCCTGAAGTTTTAATGTATGTTTTTGTTATTTGTTTCTTATTGACGACTTCGATTACTGTACGCCTTTAACCTTGTACACTTTTTTAAAAATATATATTATTGAATATTTTCAGTAACCAATTTTAAATTGTATGTTGAAATCTATTGAATGGGATTGGTGATTGGATGCATATTAAATATAATTTTCATTTCCATTCATAAATTATTTATTTCATTATATTTTGAACGTCTCGGTTTGAAATGAAAGTCATCTTCAGGTTTGTCGAAATAAAATGTCGAAGCGGAACAAACAAAAAGCAATGTGACAAACAACAAATTATATTTTATTCAATTATTTCGATATGACGTTTTTAAACCTAAATGGCTTTTCTTCCAAGCAAGCCGAAACATGTTATTTAAAATATAATAAAATAAATAGTTTATGAATGGGAAGTACATTTGTATTTATACATCCAATAATCAATATTAAAGTTGTTATTATATAATATTAAAAAAAAAACCTTGATTTATATAAATTTTTAATGTGAAATATATAAATTAATATTAATACGAGGTACAAAGTGCAATAAAGCTAATTTATGAAATAGTTAGACATGATTTTATATTGAATGAATATCAAGTTTTTGCAAATAGTTAATTAAATCATCACAACCTTTTTGATTTCTCAATAAGTACTTTTGTTTATTCACTTTTTGTTGTAGCAAGTTTCCACACAGCATCGCCAATACTTTCAAAGCATCTGTAAAATATAATATACAATAATTAAATACACCACTTACAATAAATATATATCCCTATGCAGTAGAAGGTATAATGTGTCTTTTTAACGCATACGATGCTTACCCATTATTAAACATTGGAGAGCTTCATCATCATCATCATCAAAATGGATTAGAAGAGTATCAATTAGATATTCATGATGTGACTTAAAAGTATCACTTAAAAATTCTTTCGGTGGATTCTCCAAAACAGTTGTTAACGATTTTACTGCAGTAATTCTCACTTTTTTCAGTTGGATCATCTAACCGCTTTATTAGCTCTAAAAAATATGTAATGAAGATACAATTTTATAAAACATTGATTTTAAAATGTGCAAGTATTGTATATACCCGGATAAATTTTCAACAAATTTTTAACACTCCAAATTTCTCTTCTCTCCATCATTTCTTTGAGTAGTGCTAAATCTTGCAAAGCTAACATCCTGCTCATATATGATGCATCCTCAGTTAGGGACAATAGCAAGGGAATCAATTTTTCCGTTAACTGTTTCAAATTGTCAGTGGATATAAAAAGCTCAACGCCGTCGTTTGGATTTAATGTACTGAAAAGGCAAGAAGCTGCCATAGTTCTCATAGCTTCGGCTGTACGTCCAGCATGCCAAACCAAAGCCGGAACAAAGACATCTGAGATAGTAAAGTATTCATTCACTTTCGATAAATTATACAATTTATTTGTTCTCGTCGAATTATTACCTGTAACTAGAGTTTCCAAGAAAAACGCCAAGTCTTCTGTAGCATTTTTGAATATGATGTTTTTATTATCCATAGCAGTAGTTAGTGCCATAAATGTTTTTAGTCTAGACTCTGCATCAACACTACTATCTAAACTTTGAACTAATATTTCTCCTATCAAAAGCAAATTTTCTCCAAAAGCTTCACCTGAAATGTCAGAAAGAAAAATTAAATGGATTTAAAGCAATTTGTCATATAGATATTTATCAGAAAGTGCGGAAGTAGCGCTTTAGCAAATTTCTAGTTTACAAATTATCTAGGCGCTAAAATACTCAGTCTTCGGACTTTCTGACAAGCCTGTATACTTGCCTGATTCTAATAGTATAGTCTCAAAGATACATCTATTTGTTGATACTGCAGTCCATGACTTAGGATCCTTTCTAATGTCCTTTAATAAAAATCCGCTGTATTTATTCCACAATTTATATTTATTTTGCATTGATAATGTTTCAGCAAGCTTTTGAAGACAGGATATGTCTATAATATCATTCTCGGGATCTTTAAGAGAGACCAGTGTGATCAATATTGTAAAGATATATTTCCCAAAATCTGAATCATCACACTGATATTTCGACATTAGAGTTTCCGCGCAGTGAAATAGCTTTTTTTGATAGTTTTTCTTAAAAATGAATGGCATTGTGCAAATTACAATTTTACTGTAAGTATTTTATACCTTACGACTTTGACAAACGTCTGCCGTTGCTAACAAATTTGCTATTTCCTCCAGTTTGGATTGTATGATTTCTTGCGGAGATCCTTTGATTAATGCAGCTAAAATGGTAAAGTGGCCATAATGTGCTCCATCTTCTATTGCTGGTAAAATAATTTTGAGCCAGGTTGTAGGTGATACGAATAATCCGAACATTTCACTTGCAATTATTATCTAAAAAATCACATTGCAAACAAATAATGGCGGTTTATTAAAATTGTTGTCCACTGCAGTGTAGCGCACGGAAGCGTACAGCAGCGCACCGAAAACGGCTTTTATATTACGTGGTTTAAACGAGAGTTTGCCCACAGAAGCTTTTGGAATCCTACCAAAAGAATATTTTTGCGCTGCGCTATAAATGGAAGCCGCGCTTCGACTGGTGAATGATGGAATATTTAATGGTTTAACTTCTTTGGTTACAAGTAATATCATTGTTTATATACATACTAGTTTGACAACCTTATGGACAAAATAGTTGACGGATTTTTTAACATTTTGGGCAAAAGCGGTAGGTGGCGACCGTTGATGTCCATCTTAATTTAAATATAAGCTTTATAGTTAGACTACTACATACAAGATGGCCCTCTTACGTGTCGACAAAATATTACTTAATTGCAATAGTTACCCAAAGGTCAAGATCCGTATCACGTCCGTATACATAAGATTACCTCGTAAGTTGTAGGTGAGGCCCGGGGAAAGCAGAGGGTGGATACACGATGACGCTGTGATGACGCGCCTCGCGATCATTCTCGTGTTTGTTTACATTGAAAGGTTAGTATTGGGGTATTCTGTTATAATAAAAAGAACTTGAAAGTATATTGCAAGACACGTCCTTTTTATTATTTTTTTTTAAATAAATATTTAAACTTAAAACAAACAAAAAATCACTGAAAAGAGAGAAGTTAAATCTGCAGGACGTAAATTTGCCAAGAAAAAACAAAAAAAAAACATTACATAAATTTGTATTTCTAAATTTTTGAATTAATGTCGTCGTCCACAGCGAATGTTCGTGTTTTCCTGGATTTTTTTTAATTGCCAAGTGTTTTCCAAGAAGATACCTCAATAAACCGATAACGGTAGCCGAAAGCGCCCCTGTTCAAATAATAAACAGTTTTGATAGTCACTGCGCTATAGATGAAGACATTAATTTTGTCGGGCAATGTGCGTAACATAAACAAAGTAGTTGTAAAAATGGCCTATCATGGTATACAGTGTGCACGCAGTTGAGTTCTCGATGGGATTAAATTCTTGCTTCTAAACATAATTTCTTTCCTTAGTAATCAAGTTTAAATTTAGTCATTCGTAAAGGCATTAAAATAACTGTTATTGTAATACACAATGGTAGGTAACTTATTGTTTGAATATTGAAGTTACTAGAAATAATTGCGGGAAATTTAAATTCGGCTGACATTCTATTTATTACAAAAAGTGTTTCATGTAGGAAACTTAATTCGTTACAGTCTTATGCATTTTGGTTTTAGAATTAAAAAATTAAATATTAACAGCTATATTTTTGTGTTAGGTAGTAAAATTGTATTTAATTCTAAATCTGCACAAAATATATCTCTGAAAATTTTCTCTGAACCCTAGAGTTTTTGTCATATATGAGAAAACCTCTTTGTACCCATTTTCTAGATGGCGCCTTAAATGGAGGGCTAGCGGTAGAGGGAACTCGGTTTTGCACCAGTAAATCTTCAACCACCATATACTACAAAAAAATTATCTTTTCCCAAAATTACAGGTGCGCCGTTTAAAATGTAACACTCCTGGGTGTATTATTGACACACTTTAATTCTCTTTGTTCAAGCAAGCTGATGTAATTGGGATTATAGTCAGATTTACATTTGTAGACCTGCTTACATTACCTAATACATTTCCAGCTTTCAATTCAATATGGTTAAAGTAAATAAATTTATTTGCATGTCTTATAGGCTTTCTTCATAACTTACATTTTCGACAACCCTTTTATCTTCATCTTTTGCTGCGATATACATTGCAGGCAGCAAGTCTTGCAAATTCTGAGTAATCTCTGCTTCAGCATGTAGTGCAATGGAACACAGCAACTGACTACAACGCACTCTGATGTCAGCTTGCCAACTGAGTAATTCCTTTGATATAGCCTTAGCTAACTTGCTAACGTTTTCTTCTGCACAAGAACTCTACAGCCAAGATTTGGACGTTTCACTGAAAATAGAAGGAGTGTTTATTGACAGGTCAATAAGTACTAAACATATTATACAATGTGTAAAATAATGCTTTGGTTCTGCATACAAATAATCTAACTGGTCTTTTAAATCGTTTTCATTTTCTTGTTGATACTGAAGTCCTACAATATTCCACAGTCTATGGGTTTCTTCTCTTGTCTCCGCTACTTCATCATTTAACCTAAAAAAAGTTTATCAAGTTTATAATTTTTTTATAGGGTTTACTTTTACCCTGTCAGAATTAATGGTAATAATTTATGGAAGAAAGAATATCGATCTCTATACTGTAATAGCCATCTCGCAGCAACCTGAGCAACAGTTCGCCGTACAACAGGAATCTGATCAAAAAGCCTTTCAGCCATAGGACCAACAACTTCATCTAATCCTTTATAAGTACTATTTAATATAATTTCACCTAGTTAAATAATTTATTCTGTGGTCATATTACAATAGTGAGTATAGCATCACTTACCAATACATGTAATAGCTTCACATCGTATTTTATAACGCTGATGTCCAAAATTACTAACGACTGGTTTGATTAAATTTTCTGCTTGCATATGAAAATCCCTCGGGAGGGCATGGGCTAATTTTATGATACAATGACAACTGACTTCCTTAATTGCCGGATATTTGTCTTTGGCTGTTTCTATTAAAACAGTAACGGAATCATTTAAGAAAGGTTTCATCAAATTATTGTTTTTATATTTGTCAATAATGTTTTCCAGTAGCTGCACCAATTGGAGTCTTATCTCTTCTGAATCCTCAATAATTTCACAGCTACCTAGCCTTTCTACTAATATTGGGAAGATATATGAAAGGTAGTAGTCATTGACAGGTAAAATGTCTATCAAAAACATCTTCACAAATTTAATTGCTTCCTCTCGTACTGGCTCTGATTTAACTCTGAGGCCGTTTAGAACATATATGTGACTTTCATTAAATATTAGGTGATATCTTTCCATTGGTCGTGTTTCATTCCATTGTGATATAAATGTTGAAAAATCTTGAAATGCATGTTTCCTTTCTTTTCTTTCACTACTTTGTAGATTGCAACACAACTTTTTCACGGTTTCCAAACAGGAAGCCTCATCGTCCCCTTGTCCTAAAGACATGTTTTACACAATAAAGTCACAATACATTTAATACTGGGAATTAGAAGTAACCATTTGTAAATAAAGTGTTGACAACTACCTTGGCAGATATATCAAATGGCAATACATCAATAAATTCAAATGCTAACATGATTTTCTTTAATAAATAAGAGTTTTTTTTTCGTTTGATTTAATTTAATACAGTTTATCTGAATTGACGTTCCAACTAACATGTGATTACGACAATCATATGTAACATGTAACAAAGTTATATGTATACTGCCCGACAAAATTAATGTCGTCTACATAGAATTTTCGTTTTTTTCTCTCTGTTTTTTATAATTGCCAAGTATTTTAAACGTGGGTTCTCAGTAAACCCGTTACCTGCATAAGCTGATGGCAGCCTAACGCGCGTCCATTCAAGTGCTGAGCAGTTTTGGTGGTCACTGCTCGATAGACGACGACATTAATTTTGTCGGGCAATGTACATCTTGATGATTTTAGACTAAGGTTTGTTGTGTCGGTATTCGGTATCATGCTCATCACAAGATGTCAGAGGTTCACAGTTGTCAGCATGTTGCCAGTAAATGGTCAGTAACTGTGTCTTGATAATGCAAGTTGTGTTGCATACCTTGAACCCTTAATGAATATTTAATTGAGGAGGAATGAATTTGTTTTTGCCAATTCATCTGGTAAAAAATTATCTTATTACATAATAAATATTAAACACTCAAATATTTATTTATTTAATATACTTTATTACATAGTGTTCGCAAATGAGAAACACTGTATTTTCTAATAGGCTATCGGATATTTTCTCTTAATATTTTTTAAAAACATTAAGAATTATTTTAATAATATGGTTTACCATATTAATAACAATTAAAGTAGGTGAAATAAATGTCATAATTATTTATATTACTTTATTTAATATCCTGTTTTGCTTTGTGAGTGCGTTTAATTACGTTTAAATGCACCAATACACACATTTATTTATTTTTATTTATTTCTAGCTATGTAAATATTTGCAAATTTCAAATTAAAACGTATTCGTATTGATACGTATTCGTATTTAAAAATATAAATATTGTAGAAGTCTTTTTAAACTTTCTCCAAATTTTCTTTGTAGTAAGAGTAGAATGGATTACATCTCAGAGAATTATACTTCAACTTACAATTAGATCTGACGAATGAGTAATACAGATATCTAATTGTATCAGGACGAACGAAGATGATCTTCTAATCATAATTCCTAACATCTTCATTCATAGCTGACATTACGATCTTTTCTCAATTTTTCCTTAAATCTCTCACAGCTTTGCCACGAATAAGAGAACATCCATCAAACATATAGGCAAAGAAAATGGGACCTTGTCTTCTAGTGTAGCTCATACGTCTGCATTTATCGACATTTAGTTGTAGACCATTAGCGGCACACCATTCTGTTAGCCAATCAATATGATTTTGTAAATAATAATAATCGTTGATAGAAGTTACATTGGTAAAAATCTTGAGATAAGCCGCCTAAGTACATTTATCACTATGAATACAATTCATCTAATCATCAATAAACATGAGCGGTCCAAGATTTCCTTGTGGAACTCCCAAGTTAGTGTGAAACATTTGAGATTTGTAGCCATTGTAAGTTACATGAACTCTATATTAGACAGGTAGGAGAGTGTTATTAGAGAATCGCTAACGCCACACATCTTAATTATTGGAGTAGTGTATAGGTACGTTTTGTTGAATATGATCAAAAGTTTTCGATATGTCAGTGTAAGTAGTATCCACTTATCCGGAGGAGTCGAATTGATCGAGTCTAATTGGGTATAATTGGTATGAGAAATTAAATCGAATACACATAATTTTTAACAAGTAGCTATATAAAATTTATTTAGTTAAAAAACTACAAACTTCTTACAGTTATTTAAAACAATTGTCACAATAAAATATTTTACATACATATGTGATATGTGGTAACGCACGATACATCATGTCGTTGAGGTATATAAAACAAAAACGTGATCAAAATTATTCTTTGTGCACATTTCTATGTATGTAGCATATTAAGTTGTAATGTATAGATTAAGAACGGTTAAAACTATCTTTGACAACTGTGAAAGCAACTTTTAATAATTTCCCCCAGGCATCTTCAGTTTCCTTGGTGAACTTTGATCCCAATCCTTTTCGGAGCAGCGTCATCACGGTTTCATTGAGCACCTAAAATGCATATTAAGATGTTACGTCGGTTAACAATCATTACGAGTAAATTCTTATTTCTACATACCCTCGTATGTTACACATACAAAAAAGTTGAAAGTTTAAAAAAGCATGATCATATTGTTATGTAACTTACATTGAAGGATTCCGCTGGTATTCCCCTTGGCTTATGATTCTCTCCAATTTTTTGCAGCATACTAACTAAAATATCTCCATGTTCTAATTGGCTTACAAGGCTAGCTAGAGCACTCATAACGGAAATTGCATGGGCTTTCAAGTGCTTATTGCTGGGCAGTTCATCAAACGGTACGTCTTTGAATGATTTGAAATATTTTTGATATTCTGGTTTCGTTGTGAAGAAGCTGCGGCAAAAGAAAGCAATTAATTAGTACTATAATAGGTAGTTCATTGAGACACTACTTGATATCAGCTGTTGTTGAAGAGTTTTTCTATCAGATATAGTTAGAACAGAAGTTTTATGGTACAAGATAATATTTTTTATAATTCTGATAATAACATTTTTGGTGTTCTTTGAAATGTGTTGTTTATATTAGTTTCCGGAGCAATTCCGGATTTCTGCATCCAATTTTGATGGGAAATCATTTAAAATTAGGTGAAAGTTTATAATTATTGATGTTACAAAATCTTTACTATGTAATAATGACTTTATTTAGGGTAGCAGTCCTTCATCACGTCAACTGCAAACTCCCCTTGTTTGTTATTCCGAAGACCTGGTCATCTATTTTTATTTTGAATTAAAGAATGTCCACAGGGGGTTTATAAAGTTCAATGTTATCTAATAATCTTGTATAAACTAATAATAGAAATTTTATCTAGACTAGCTAAAGCAGGGGTTGATGACTGCTAATCTTTAGAAACAGTTAAGGAAACAATTTTTTTCTCTCAATAAAAGCGTGGATAAAGAATATAATATATTGAGACATTTGATATCACTTTATGCAGTTTTTAACTTAAACCTGCCAACGCTTAGATTTGGTCCCGATTTTGTGATTTGATAGTGAGGACCCCTTGGAAGACTTTTCTAAAATATTAGCCATATGATAACCAGACATTTTTTTTTACATCTTGTATAAGTACCTAAATATGCAGGTCACTAGGTTACAAGTCCGTAATAATAATAAGATTTATTGTTCTTTTTAAATAGGTTGAGTGGAATATTATTTATATTTAAAAAGAAAGATAATTTTACAATGGCTACAAAAAATAATAACTAAGAAATAACAAAATTTATTTATAACGGATAAACCAATTACAGGACAAAGTTAAATTAATACAATTTAGTATGTGCATGCATGTAAAAATTAAACAATGTTATGTAATTTAAAGGAAGATGTTACAAAAATGTTTAAATTAAAACTGAATAAAGAAGAAGAAGTTTGCAATCAGAGAATATATCATTATAATAAATGTTTGCCAATTTACACACGTTGAAAAGAGGTTAGTTTCAGGAGTCGGTAGTTTAAAGGTGACAGGTACTACGAGAGCAGACCTGGGGTACGTATAAAAATCCAACTTCGACACCAAATCTTAAGCAATCTATAGCGCCATTGCCATTCACATTAAATGGCTAATAGCTTTGGAAGCTAGTGAATGATTTAGATAGCAACTTCCAAATAAATTGCTTTTCTTATCTATCTCGACGTTCTTTCCATGAACAGAAATTTAGGAGTTATAACAATAGCTGGTAGTCATATCCTCTGCTACATACATTGTCCATCTAATTTGTAAATGACATTTTAATAATCTTCGCTGTGCTCACTCAAGCGAAAGTTGATGGCATCCATAATAACGAGGTGATTAATATTCCAGGCAGCTGAAAGAGCGAAAAAGAAGTATACTGATTTGAAAAATTGTAATCTAATAAAATGTTTCGTATTTCGTATAATAAACCCAAGTCGTCTGAACAGTATTATGCATACATGGAGCAAAAGTTAAGCAGCAATCAAATGTTGCTAGAGCCGCACCTGTGCCCAACCTAAATACTGTCCCGAATATACCCCCACATACCACTATCATTCAGCCATTAGCGCTGTTAGTTTTGTGTGGATCGCCGCTTCGAGTGCAAGCCACTTCGAACATTTTATTTAAATTCTTCCCGTCTCGAAAAAACGATCCTTTTCAGGACTATCATGATTTCATATAAAGAAAATCGAAGCTTGATGTATCCGCAAAAGCGCGGGAATGTGTAGATTCATTTTCGCGCGACATCATAGTAGAAAGGCGTGTTTGCAAATTTTCTGTATCTACATTTATTTCTGTGTAATTGGATTCAATTCATTTTGCGTTATTTGATTAAATAAATCCAAAAGAAATAACTCAGATTCATGTGGTACCGTTTATTAACAACTAACTCTCGATTCGACAAAGCAAAGAAAAATATATACGTTTTTTGTAAGTACTGAAGTCGCATATCCGGTGAAACTCGAACGTCTTATCAGGATATTAAAAATAATACTTTGTAGACTTACGTAGTATGCTCTTAACAAATAAGGAATGTTTATTTTATAAAAAGAAGAAATTTAAAATGTCTCAGTTTTATTATTTTTACAAGGGCTCACTGGGCGATTGGCCTTTATTTATTCAGGATGAACTTACGGCATACCATTAAGAATAATACTAAATGAGTGCAATGTATTTATACATAATCCCACGTTTAGAGGGTGCTTAACATTACGTTTCCTTGCATCAGGCCCGGACTAAAGAATTTTTGGCTCTAAATTTTACTTTTTTTAATTTTTTAATGATGAAATCCGGTTTCGGCGGGTTTGTGCTTTATATGTCGTGTAGTTAACACCCAAGCAAAATTTACTTTTTTATTTGATACACCCTGTATATGAAAGTAAATATCAGTAATTAGTAACATGTAATTTAATCTGGTTAATTTCTTTAATCTACTATTGCTTACTTTAACGGAATGAATTAACGGTAATCCGATTACTATCCAATGTGTTCAAAATAAATTAAACGTTATTGCCAGATTCGAATTCAGGCAAACGGATTACAGGCCAGGCGCTTTATCACTACGCTATTACGGACTTGTAAGTTAGTTGTTAAAATAGTTAAGTATTTAGGTACTTATGGGAGATATAAAATTATATTGCTTTCTAAAAAATTAACATCTGGCCATCTATGGTTAATCTTTTACAAATGTTCTCCAAGGGGTCCCCACTATTATCAACTGATAAAACCGGGACCAAATCTGAGCTGAACATTTGGCGAGCTCTCCTTGTGTGTGTGCAAGTCCACACAAAAGTATACCTATGTATGGATAGAATAACTTACATTTTGAATAGCTCTATACCATTTCCTAGTCGATCCTGTTCTACAAGAGCCCACGTCGAGACAATTGCAGCTTTTTCTTTCGGCGTTAACCCAGTAACTGGATCTGGTGTATTGGATTCTTTCATGTAAGACATGATAATTCCCATTGACTTCCAGAATACGGTATTCTGTAAAAAAGAATGAACACCATTTTTATGCATTTATTTGGGCATGGATACAAAGTAAATTAGGACGTATATATGTAATTTTTGTGTGTATAAATCATAAACCAAGATAGTAAAAAATAAACGAGTTAAAAGGATTTTTAAAATTAGAATCGTTTGAATTTATTGCAATAGCGTTCAAGTTGATTGAAATGATGTTTCATGTAAAAGAATTGGGTTATCTAATGTAAATTAGCTGCAAGCGTTTACGGCTATTTTAAGATTTTATATGCCGAGTTATAATATTCTAAAGATATTTTTATTGAAAGATTTTAGTGGAATCAATTAATAACAATATTAATTTCGAAAATTTTAGATTAGTGTATATTTAGTTTAGATTACACTAGTTTACAAAATTATTTTTTTTCATGTAGATTTGACTAGAGGTGGCTTTCTGTATGGATTTTTCCTAGCTAAATTCGAAAATTAAGGTAAGCTTTTTTTTATGGAACAGTTTTTGAGATATCATGATTTTTTTTCATTTTATTGAGCTCTTTCCAATTTAAAAAAACAATATCTGGAGCTAGATGTATCCGTTTTGGTCGTCCTTGAAATGAGGAATAAATACCTAATAATGGATCTTTAATTAGTTAAGCAATTCAAAAAATATCGATGAAAATAGTCCAGACTTTCGAAAAAAAAAAAAATAAGATGATTCTGTGGCCACAGAAAGATAGAAACCGATGAAAAATGGCTGGTTTCTAGTCATTTACGTAAAATTGATATTTTTGCGTAAAAACTAACCTTAGCTAGAAAAAAAAATTCATCGACAAATAACAAATTTATTAGCAAGTGAGTGAATTTAATCCAAATTCCGTATTTTCTGAATAAGTTAATTTTTAGAATATGAGCTCATGCCGGGAATGTTTTTTTTTGTTAAGAGAAAAATGTTTATTCAAAATTAGGTACATTTAAATATACATTTTATGCTTGTATTGCTTTCATATTAATCATTTATAACAAAACATGACTATAGTTCATGATATTATCATATTGGTGTAACAAATTTCATTGTGTCATATTTGTCACTCTATATCTCATAACTAATACCATTAATCTATGTTTTTTTTCATAGTTTTGTGTTAATGGTTTCCTTGATTTTTGTTAAATGTTAACTATACTTATAGAAAACTGAAAGTGCTCTAGTATCGGAAATTTTCGATATATATTTGTTGAGATTCGGGGAAAATTTCCTCCCAAGTAGAAGTCTCTACATAATGTTCTTTTTTACTGATAAAAAAAAACATTTTTACCAGTGCTCAGGTTTCATCAGAAAATGGTCGTTATTATGTTTTTGAAAATCCAAATTACGAACAACAATTCACAAACGAAGTTTTTAGGAAGCAAATGTTGGGGTGATATATTTTATGGCAAAGTTGTTGCTTCATATTCTAATGATGAAAATTGATGAAAATCTAAATATTTATTTGCGACTTTTAGAGGAATTCCTGTTACTATTGTGAGGTCTCTTTTTTCCCAGGATGAATGACTTGTTATTACGTTTATGATGTCTATGAAATCATGGCTTGATTAAATATAATTGATTGGAAAAGCATACATTTTAATACAATTATTTGCACATGTTTTCTTTTATGACATTTATTTTTATTTATTTCCTCTAATTTTTATTTCGTTCTTACGGTAATGGGGCAAAAAAAAAATAAATTTATACAAGTAATAAATTCTACCAGGAACCTCGTTAACCCGGATGAATTGGGACCAGAGGCGATCCGGGTTAACAAAAATAGGGTAAAAAAAAATAAAAAAAGACAGTAGGTATGTCTTACAGAAGAATGACTTTATATTGTAGACAAATAATTTATCGGTTAGTTTTGTGTGTGTATTTAACACACAAAACTAACCGATAAATTATATTTTTAAACTCATTTTAAACAACAAGGCCAAAACTATTTCATACAACGGCATTTCTAAAAAGAAATATTCGTCAAAATTGATCCGGGTCATCCGGAGATCTGGGTCCACGGGGTCCGACTTAACGAGGTTTCACTGTATTATGAGTTCCTCAGATAACTTCAATTGCTATTGCATATTATATAATTAAATTTTAAGAAGTTTAGCGTAGTTAAGATATATTAGCGCTGTTCGAACATGCATTTCGCGAACGATTAGTGATCACTGAACCAATCAGAGAACAGATTGGAGTTCTCGCGAACTGGAATGCTTTGTCTGATTGGTTCACATGAACGTGAATCCTTCGCGAATTACATGTTCGAACAAACCTATTGAAAATAACAACAGATAGGCCAACGGTGTTAAATGAAAACATACATCTATTGGCGAATTTTTATATGTATTATTTACCAAAGAAAGTGGTCTAAATGGCAACATAAAACGACTGATGTATGATGGAACATTAAAATTGCAGCATGAAAGCATATCTTTCCAGAGAATTCTACAGTTACAGACCTTGAACAGAAATAATATGTCCGTACGCGTACGTCATGGTTGAGTGGAAAGCATTTTAAATTCTAGTAGAGTTCTTTAGTAGCCAATAACAGGCATATGACATTTGGATATTGGGGATGTGACTATTAATAATTCAGAAAAATACCCTATTAACTTGCTTGTCAAATAATAGTGTTAAGCAGCACTTCTAAGTCGCGAATTGGGGAACCACCGAAAAGTAAATGACTATGTAATAAAGAATAGGAAAAATTAAAAATATTCTCGAAACCGTATTAAATCTTGCTGTAAATTGAAATGATCAGAAATAGATGTGACTTCAGCAAAAAAATTATGTCATTTATGTAAAAGAAATTTGGAAAAATGGAAATATTATAAGAGGTCATTATTATAGATAAGGAATAGGAGCGGGCCAAGAAGCGATCCCTGTGGCACTTTAGTTTAACGTGTCCGAAGTAAGGTGCTCAATTCCGACAGCCTGCAATCTGTTATGCTTGTACAAAGATACACAGCGAACCAATTTTCCATTAATTTTAGCAGAATGCAACTTGTTAATCAAAATGTTGTAATCGATCCTGTCGAAAGTCTTGCGAAAGTCCGTAAACTATGCGGAATCAAGCTGGATTGTACTGTTGAAACATTTCAAAATATAATTAGTGTACACTATCCAATTAGTTTCTACAGATTTACTAGGGTAAAGATCATGCTGTTCGGGTATCAATTCGTGGTTTAACATATCGTAATAATTATTCGCAAACTATGGTTTCAAGTGCGATACACAAGAAGAACTTAAAGAAGAATTAAATAGTAAATATAAAGAAATTTCTGACCAGTATAACGACAATACAGATATAGAAGAATTTTGTAAGAAGTTAAAGACACGACGGTTTTTAATTCCAAAAGAAACTAAAAGTAGAGAAAAAAAAAAAAGACAAGCATGGATAGGTAATATATTAGATTCTAAAGGCCTTTTTACACATAGTTATTTATTGCGCAATTTATTGGCCAATTTAAAATTAGCTTAAAAATAGCTAGGTGTAAAACGGCCTTAAGGATGGTACGACCTGCTCCTTTTGCGGAACAAGTGCACCAGCTCCGACTCCGGCAGGTCTACAGATCCACTTCTAAACTCTACTCTTTTTTTATTACACTAGTACCACAAATGCAGAAGCAAATGTAGCGAAGTGGCAAGGCTGATATATTTGAATATTCCTAATCTAGTCGGGTGTTCTTCTAAAACGTGCCCTTTGAAGAGTGTTGTTTCGTAAGTCGGTCTCTTTACTCGATAACATTCCACTTTTAGAGTGTGTAATGCGCTTCAAGTTCAGAGTTTCTTTTGTTTTCCCTCTCTCCTGTTTTTTTTTTCAATTTTTTTTAAAAGAAATTTGCAATTTGTTTACCTTCTTTGCTTTTATTTTTTTAAATGTTTGTTTTTGCATTTTTTCATTTTTTTAAATCAGTTTTACCTTTTATTTTCTTAACTTTAAATTTTTTTTAACATTTTCCGTTTTACCTTTTTTGGTTTATTAATTTTTTTCCAATTTTTTTACTTTCTTTATCCTTTTTTTTCATTTACCATTAAAAATCCATTTTTTATCTCTTTTTTACGGTTTGATATATTTTTTTTTCTTTTTCTTAATTTTCTACAAATCTTTTAGCATTTTTGTATTATTTTCATCATATTTTATTTTTTACAATTTTTTCACAACTTTTAAAAATATTTAACTTTTTTTAAAAAGCGAGATATACAATACACTGTTACAGAGAACAGGTCACAGATCACAGATCACAGAATATTGAATCTGAATAGGTATTTTCTATTCTGTGCACTGCCCCGGATTGCGAAAGTACAAAACGATTCGAGTACTCCATCTTCATTCGAAGGGTGTGATTATGAACCAAAAATTTAATATACGTTTTTCTCTGGATATGCTTACGGTTCGTATACACTAGAATCGTATCTACTCGATACGAGATTTCGTAATCCTACTGCTGGTTAAGATTTAGAACCAATGCGGGTGCAGTTGCACTGGTGGCTCCATCTAGTTCAATCGAGTCGATCGAGTCCGCGGCCACATTCAGTTCTTCACACCGGCACCCGGCTGATTGGTGCACCTACTCTAAGCGAACCAGCTCCGAAAGAACAGGTCCGATTCGGAGCAGCCATCCCTACTAGATTCTAAATCTAATTGAACTGAGAAGGATTTATAAATAAAACCTATGGAAAGTACAAAGAAATTTACAAAACAATAATTTAGAAGATTAAAGAAGCAAAAGAACTTTAGTTAACACCACGCTGCATACAGGTTGAGGTGTTGCTAGCAAAACATGACCATTTCAACCTATATAAGAACGTTAATTTTCTTGCCATGGAAAACTAGAAAACAATAGTGTAATTGCAGATACAAAAAAGAAGCTTGTAAGACGGAAATAATATACACGGGAACTTTTTAAAGATAAAGTAATTTTTAAATGAACTATGGATCCCTGACAGACCATAATAAAGTTACTTCGCTGTGGGTGCTCGAATATTCGGCAATCGAAGGAAATGAAAAAGCTGATGAGTTAGCAAGAAACGGACCATGTGTTTCATATATAGGCCCAGAACCTTTTCTAGAAGTGTCTAAAAGCACAGCACGAGAACGGATAATGAGTTGGGTTAAAGAGGACACACACAAACGGGCAAATTCATTCAAAGACCTCTATTAAGGGACCATTAAAAAAGAAGACCGAAGAACTACTGCAGCTGAGCAGAATTTTTTTTCGCATCGTAACGGGTCTCCTAGTAGGACACTGTACACTAAATTGGTATCAATATGGAGGCACCAATTGCAGACTGTGTAATGTGATGACAGAGGATGCGTACCACATTCTGTGTGAATGCATGGATTTGGACACAAAAATATAATAAAATAATAAAGTTGATTTGCCAAAAATGAACCGACAGGATTAATTTGTTCAACCAGTCAGAGACCTGTACAGATTAGTGCAGGGTACTGCGATGCTGGAATGGCTTGTATAATATAATGTGCAAAAGAAATGGGAGATTAATACGTTGACTGTCAGGCGCAAAAATGAGCCATTTTCTAAGGCGCCAACAGCGGTCCCTGGGACCGCTCTGGCAGTCAACGTGTTAAGTACAAAAAGCCCAGTGGCTGCAGTATTTCTGGAGACTCCATGGCAGATGGCTCCCACAAAAAAGAGGTAGTCGTTCCTGTTTTTATAACTTTTCTATTTCTTATATTTATTTTTTTTTGAACATATTTGCTAATAATTTCCTTTAAAAGATTATGAAACGTGTCAACAATTCCATCGGCGTTATTTGAAGAACCAAGAGTTTCAACCCAATCGCAAATGTTGCGGTTTTTCAATTAATTCAATTGTGTGCACAGTAAAAAAGTTTATATAGAAATGTTTACTTAGTGTAATCGATTGGCTTGGACTGTCTGTAATAATAGATTTCATTAATTTTCATTACGAAAACGATCACACAATAATCGAAGAATTAACAAAGGCAAAAGGTAACTGTTAAAATTTGATCTATAAATGAAATGTGCCCATCTTCTTCTCACCTATCTTTGATAATCGACGAGGTCGAAGAGTGAAATACGAAAACGATCATACAACAATCGAACAATTAACAAAGGCAAAAATAATTGGGATCGTCAAAACGCAACTGTTCAAATTAGATATGTAAATGAAATGTGCCCATCTTCTTCTCACCCATAGAGTGAAATAGATTACATCCCTTTCTATTAATTGAGGTTATCTCTCAAGCCGTGACCTTTTGTTCTCGCGTTCCCAAAGGTACACACTAAAATATAGGCACCCATTACGTGTAATACGATGGTTACCAGCGAATGCATGCAATAGTAATCTTAACCTAGATCTCCTTTCATTAATCAAGCAATTTTCAAAACGTAAGTCCGATGAAGAGTATTCTAAGCTGGTGTTTGTAAATGCTATCAAGATTAAAACGTTAATTTTCTGTAACTCTTACGCGGTTACAACGAAATAAGGAAGAGATAACACATTTTCTTTAATTTGTTTGGATATTTCCTAGAGATGAATTGCATTATTACGGAATTTTTGAAATCAGCGTTATTATTTTGAATCTATTGATATATACCCTTTTTTTACTAGGTCACTTCCATTTTGGAATAACATGTATTTCCATGAGACTCTAAATCTATTCCGTGAGAGATATCCAACCGTACACAAAGGAAATATTACGTAGCCATCAAGTAGCCGAATATTACACGATAAAACTTCTTTGACAAAGATTTATGATAAAAGATATTGCACTTTTATAGTGTAAATCTTTTATAAAAGCTTTGTAAAAGCAACTCTTCCACTAGGAAAATATACATACAGTCTTTTAAGCGGAGACATACGGAATATTGCATTGTGCAGCTGAATATAAGCTGATCTATATTGCGATATTGAGAGGTCTAGTGAACCCCAAGATACAATCAAGGCTGGCTTGGGAATGCATTCGAGAACTGAATAACCTGACAGACTGCAATAAAGTCATTTTGCTGTGGATTTTCGGACATTCAGTAATCGAAGAAAACGAAAAAGCTGATGAGTTAGTGAGAAAGGGATCATTTGCTTCACAGATAGGCCTGGAACCTTTTCTAGGAGTGTTTAAAAACACTGCCCCAGAGCAAGGCAAGAAGTTGGGTTAAAGAGAAGCAGCAAAAAAAAATTCCCCAAAAACCAAAGTAGCTATCTGAGATTACCTATATAAAATCATCTTAACACCAGCAATAATATCATAACATATCATTATTGTGAACCTTGGATCCACAATGAAAACATTTAAGAAAACTAGGAAGCCATGTGACTATGTATGTACACGAGGGTGATAGCATATTGGGATCTAAAAGACTTATTATGTTTCTGCTGCTTTCCAACTGGCCGTCTAGTCCTATTTGTTAAAAAAAATGCAGGTCGTGGAAAGGCTCCACGTTAGGTAAATATCTCTCTCCAATTTCACATCCTCCTAAGTGCAGGACTCTTGAGTTGTACAGTGCTGTACGGTTTGAGGGAAGATGGATGCATGTTTCATTCTGTTCCCTACAACCTCTATGATTATTTTATATTTTTTTTTTCGTTAGAATGGTATGAAAGGATACCTGTTAACATGCGAATATTGTTCTTCCTTAAGTTGATGCAGTCTGTAAATCTCATCCGGTAATAAGTTCGCAGAAGAATTTTCTGAAGATTTTCGCAACAGTTGTAGTCTCTCTACTGTATTTCACTTTTTAGTCTTTCCTGTATTCTACTGCTATTTATCCTACAAAGGAGTTCGGCGCCCAAAATGGTGTTCCAGCCCCTTATTTGCTATTGTATTTCCTTCCATTCTGTGTGTTCCGGAGCTTACAAAATGGTTACCTTGTTCCGCCAATTTTTTCTTGGGATTATTCGAGAATACTCAGTCATTTGCCCAAGTTTTAAAAATACCTGGTTCTAGATTCATATATTCTTATTCCAGTTCCATTTGCCACTTTGAAGCATTTCATAGCATTTCTATTCAGTTTTAAGATGGTGTCTTGATCTTACTTGCTCTTGTTGCTAAATTTGGTGGCAAATTCTTTTAGAAAGCTGATTTTTTTGACATGTCGTTCGGGTCATGTCCCAGCTTTGATCACGTTGATGTACCATCTTATAAGACTCCTCTAATAGCGCGAAAATGGTCAAAGATGATGCTTTTCATCATTGGATTTCTCGCTGGAAGCCGCTTCAAGTGATCCTGGCGTCCATTTTAATTTTGAAACTTTAAAGGTGAGAGTTTAAAGGATGTGAGTGATAAAAATAAAAAGCAGCGACGAAATAGTTTGTATATAGGCGAATATTTTAGATGACAGTGCAACAAAATTGAATCAGCTACCATTAAGGATTTAGGGGTGAATTATTAACGACGTTTAATGATTTTCAGAAATGTTTGTCACTCAGCCTCAGCGGCTTGATCACGCCGCTTTATCAAAAGTAAAAGGGTGCAGAACCTCAGCTTTACACCTTAGTTGAGATGTACCATCTTTAGCAAATTAAATGAATCTAAACTCCACAAATATTCGATTATTAGTGCAATCGAAGCTGTAGCACACTGAAATAATAATTAAAAATTATTTGCAAACAATTCTGAATTATGCATTGCTCGGTACGCAGTGCTTGTAGTTTCGGTTACGTAAATAATCGAAGATTTGAGGAGCTTCAATTCGCGTTTAATTTGTTAAAGATGGTACATAGATCCATTGCGATTGCCACATGTTTGCAAATATCTCGGAAACGGTTAGACATATGGATAATTATACAAAGGTACAGTTTCAAATAAATAAATAAAAAATAACATGCTATTCTTATTGTGTTAAGTGCATAGTTTAATTATGATAAGCAACTAATTATCGAGCAATAAAACAAAGCATTCACTATCAAAACATAAGTCAAACAAACAACAAAATCAAATAACACAAAACGTTTGTCAGGAAAGCTATAGTTACTTGTTCTCAATCATCGTTGTTAGAAATATGGCTTTAGTTGCTGTAAGCAGCTTGATCATTTGTCGCATGTACATATTAATGCTTTACTTGCCAATATTAAACCTTTACTTACAGTTACTAGAAAAAAATCTCAGTGTGGGCCCAATGTAGTGCGATGCGAGTCAGCGTTCTGATGATCACAGTTCCTATAAGATATTTCCTGATAAATAAATATTTTGTCGCTATCTTTGGCGTTTTATGTTAAATATATATTATTATTGCAGTGAAATAGGAGAACTGCTATTTGCATGGTAATAAAACATATTTTGCGTATTTGCGTCTACATAGGTAGATAACTTTGCTATAATAGTATACAGATCAGAGCAATCATTATTGCAATAAATTAACTGCAATTTTCATTAGCCCGATCCTTGTTTTTTCAATAATGCTCACTTTGTCAATTGCACAACACTTACTATTGAAGTGAACATATTGGGTTTGGTAAATTAATAATATAATGGTGGGCGAAATCACTACAGTTTAATTGCTAGATAAACTATAATTTTCAATAGGTCAACAATATTTTCTTAAAAAATCTGTTTTACAAATAAAAAAAATAATAAATTTCTTGCACGAGCTTTATGGATAACATTATCGATGTATTGACCAACTTATTCAATAATCATAAATCTCTTATGACGTCATGTTTTCCTTTTTTTAAATAGAAACCGTAGTTAGGCTATGTTATAATCAAATAGTAATTTTTGTTGGCTTTACAAAAATGCATAACAGGCTATGTTTATTTGAAATATACATAAATCAAGATATTGCGTTTCTAATAGATAATCTAACGTGCCATGGATACGATAGACGTATAGAAGTGGTCTGCAGAGTGCCATGACAGGCAAACAAAGTAATAAATATTTCACTTGTCAAATAAGAAGAATGTTTTATTCATTACTGTTATTGTTTTGTTAATTATTCAAAATAGTTGTTTCTTTATATCCTGCAGTAACTTTTCCAAAGAAGGTCTCAAAAACCTCCAATATCCACATTTTCAAGAAATGTAGGTTCAAGCCTTAGAAAATACAATCTACTCAGTTTCTGTATCCCAGCGAGGGATAAAATAGATTAACACATGTTATCTCAAATAACCCTCAAGACAAGAAATAGAATAACAAATGAGATCTATTTCTGATTGGTTGTTGTAAGGCCATACTCTATGTAGTGTAACTACATTTCGTGCGACCAAAACTGATGATTCAAATAATACAATTTTAATGGCAAACTAGTACTACTTTATTTGCAATTGTGCTGGCTTTGTATGAAATAATTTTTTTTTTAAACGAATTATATTTGATATCATATACATATACAATATTTTTTTCTCATGAACGCAATTTATTTGGTTAAAGCAATGTTTTTAAATAAATATTTTGATCGTAAGAAAACAGCAACATCAAATACCACAGTTAATTCATATTAACTTTCGTTATCCATCTGAAATCTTTTTTTTTTTGAGGTATGCTATTTATGCTCTAAAGATTTTTTTTTGTGCCAGTGTGGGAGGAAGCAATTGCAATATTGTGGGAATTTTATAAGAGAAAAAGAAGACATTGTTAAGGAAGATAAGAGAATTAACAGGAAAACATAGGAAGAAAAGGAGACTACTTAGAAAAGACTAAGACATTATAGACAAATCTGTGAATGAAACCGAATGAAAATAAATTCATGCTCAGGTGTGGTCCTAATAAAATGTAAAGTCCAAACACAATATCTTGGTAAGCTGCATATCTATTGTCAATTGTTAATCTTACCTTAGAGAACTTGTTTCGTCAAAGAACACGCAAAGACTAATTGTAAGTCAACGACATAACGAAAAGAAGGAAAGCCTATAGTTATCTTTCTCTTTTTTATTTCAGTTGTCAGTGATGCCGGCAAAATTAGTGATAATTTTTGTAATATTCGCTACTTTATCTTGACTAAAAGCATTAGTAGACAACAACTTATCAAGAGCAAGAATGGTAATAATGTCAAGGTAACAAGAAAATAAAGAAATATCGTGTAAGTAATAATAGCGACTTTATGAGAATTTGTCGTGGATAAACACGAAGGCTACATCACAACCGCAAAATTATCGACTAAGAAAGATAATACGTTATGTTCTAGGAAGCGTCGGCTATTTCTTTTGTTGGATTTATCAATTATGGAACGTAACTTATTTTCGGTTACTTAATCAGAGATGTTTAGTGCTATTACGGGATATTGTTATTAGCGTTCGTTACGTCAAGTTGGGCATGGAAACAAAAAAAAAAATGTTGCACCGAAATAGTTTCCTCAATTATCAAGTTTCAATGCTAGAAATTATCATGAAGTAATAAATAACATTAGCGTCATTATTCAGTTTGGCATAATATAATATACAAATAAATCAAACAGTAATCTAATAAAGCGGTATTGATGTAAATATATCTAAGATAACAATTTTCGATAGCCTCCATACTCCATATAGGTACAGTGTCGCCTTAAATGTTGCAGCATATGGAAAATTTCTTTAACTTAGATACAGATACCGCGTAAGCGCTCCTTGAACATTGTGATATCTCTCTGGTAATGTGTGTAATGAGTTGCGACGCCAATTTGATTTAAGGAAATTCGAAGTAAAATTTAAAGATGTAAATCGGACCAGCATATTCGAAGAGAGTTACATAGATCTTATGTTTGAATGATTTATTCATATATTTATGTCAAACTATGATCTTACGTGTGCGGTAGTGATGTTATCAGAAATGAGAAGGATGTTGCTGTTGGATATCAAGAGACCTAAACAAATTGTCGATGGAAGTACGCGACTTGTTTGCATTATTAAAAAAAAATCCTGAAGTTTGTGAAATTTATAAAATTAGAAAAAAAAAGAAATATAAAAGCAAAATATCACAAAGTAGTACGTAAACTCCTAATTAATAAGAAATAACAAGAAAAATAAACAAACTTTCTTACTTTACATATAACAAAAGCGACCAAGAGTAAAGGGATAAATAATATTTTTTGTGAATACTTTTCGAATGATGTTAGTAGAGAGATAAGTGTGACATTTTGTTCTGGACAGATTATGACTTTTACTTCTGTATCATATAGTGCAAATACTTATTATATCTGATCCTTTTCGTTTTGACGAAATTGAAGCTCCCATTAAAAATCTAAAAAATAAGCGTAGTACCGGCATGGACAACATTCATATCGGGGCATTCCGATAAACAAATCAATTTCATGAAGTAAATTTCCCTGTTTATAAAAAGTAGTTAAAGTTATACCTGGGCTATAAAAAATGACGTGTAACTTGTAACAACTTATAGACCAATATCGGTATTAAGTGTGTACTTCATTTTATTTTGTAGTTTTGATCAAAGATTCCTAGCTTATACTTTTCAGTTTTTGGAAAACAGTCAATATAAACTAACTTCACAGTAAAATATATACTTTTTATAATAATAAAATGTAATTCATATGCATACTTGCAATTACAAATATCACGTGCGCTGTCTATGCTGCTTTATTGTTAAGTCAACATGTTTGCCAGCACTAGGTCCTATAACTTGTTTTATTGATATTTGCAGTTGCAAATTAAAAAAAAATCAAATATGGTCAAACTTTTGGAAAGACAACCTGTGAGTGTAGATGAAAAAACCTGTGGTGCAATGATAATTCTCAAAATGCGCACCTTTAATAATTAAATATTGTCAATTTTTGTGCAACTGGCAGGGTTAAAACTAAAAAGTTGGTTTTTAATAATTCAACTATTGAAAGTAAAAACAAAAACGCTAATGCGTAATTTATTTTGAAAATATTTAAAAAAAATTGTGATTTTCAATTATTTTTGAAATATGTTTACAAAAATTTGTACTTATACGATTTCAAAACTTAATTCTGGGCAAATTTTTAAACAATTTTTTTGGATATCGTGCTATATAACCTTACTTTTTGAAGATTCATGGATTTCTTTTTTGTCTTCATCTAGAGGTCGCGTGACATGTGTCAGAATTGATTTTGTGGTCGCGAGGCATTTTGTGAACTCTCCTCCCTCCTAAAAGAGTATCCCATATTGAAATATTTCCTTTTTATATGTTGCAACATTTACATCGGTCACTGTATATTTAAAAAAAACACGCTTTAAAGCAAGAATTCAAGCTTAAAGAATGAATGAAGTAACCACGAGCTTTTTGTTGAAAGAGTGTCTTACGAAGGGTGCTTGCTATTATTATATTTTTTTGTAATTAGCGGTTTCATTGAGTTTATTATATTGATCAAAAACAATTTGGCAATATAGATGATATTAAGTGGCTGGTAAGATCCATAATTTATGTGTAAGATAACCTCAGATTATCATATTCACGCATTACTTGCTTCATGTTTTGATATGTCGTGATCATGGCGGGGGTAGAAACAGACACACATAAAAATTAATAAGTATTAGGTTTTGAAAAAGCATACATAAATCTAAAAAGCCCAAAGAAACAATAATGCTGCAAATAAATACCTATCATTAATTGCAACGATTAGTTTTTTTATCACCACTTCATTCATAATCACGATATATCCAGTAGGTATATAAGATTCATGATTCATGAGTAACCTAGGGTGACCAACCTAAAATTACTAAATGTTTCGTTAAGTTGCAAGTAATCTTAGTTGCAGAAACGATGGTACAAGCGATGATGTATATACATTGTACTAATTTAGAAATGTTACAAGTTTGATTAATTGCGATAATTTTTGTTTTTCTGTTCAACCCAGTTTTGTTTTCTTTAATTTAGTTATTTTATTTGGGTATGCAGGTATAGTTAATAATAATAAATTATATATTAAAAATATTTCTTAACATAATACGAATATATAAAATAATATAATATACGACATTCAGTTTGGCTTTAGAAACGGTTTTGGTAATAGGGAAGCATTATTTAGTATACAGGTTTTGATACAAATTTATTAATCGAAATATTTTTACGTGTTTCATAAAGGCTTTTGATAAAATTCAACATACAAAACTCCTGGAAATTTTGCGTCAAAGTGAGATAGATGACAAAGATTTAAGTACAATAGCTAATCTATACATATTTTGAACAGAAGGTTATAGCTCGATTGGAAAATGAATTATCAGGAGAATTTAGAATAAAAAGAGGAGTATGGCAGGGATGTGTATTCTCGCCATTAATATTTAACGTACATTCAGAAAAATTCTTTCAAGAAGCTCTTCTAGAAATAGAAGATGGTAATCAATGGTAAAATAATCAACAACCTAAGGTGTGCTGATGATGCGGTATTAATAGCTGGTTGTGCAGATGGTGGGAACAAAGATCAACCGTGTAGTAGAAGTAAGTAACAGATATGGTCTAAAGTTAAACTATTCAAAAACAGACAGCAAAAATAACAACAGAAATCCACAATTCACAACAAATAATGGCACGATACTTCCAATAGCAGACAACATTACTTACTTAGGATATTTATTGAATAAAGAATCGCATCATGCACAAGAAATTAAATGTCATACAGAAATAGCAAGAGGTGCATTCAGAAAAATGAAAAATATTTTAGCTAATTTGTCACTAAATATTCATATAAGGATCAATTCTAAAGAGCTATGTCTTCTCTGTACTGCTATATGGAGTAGAAACTTGGACGTTAACAGTTTTTTTTTAGATTCATCATATAACGAATGATAATGCGACATATTGATAAAGATAAAGTATTTCTATTAACAATTAAACGCAAAAAAAAACTAGAATAATTTGATTACATTATGCGGAACAAGAAATATGGTCTATTACAATTTATATTACAACGAAAAATAGAAGGAAGAAGAAGTTCTGAAAGACGCCGTATACCACGGCTTTGAAATTTCTCAGAATGAGCTACAAAAGAAGAGGCACATTTCCAGCATATGTATAAGTTCTTTTGCAAATTATGTATATAGGTATATTAATAGCTAACACAGTTCTATATTGGTAAAAAATATAACGCTATCCAGAAACCTAAATAACACTGCCATTGAGAAATCGAAATTGTTTCTTGGACTTTATAATGTCGTCAGTCATTAATAATTTAAATTAAAACATTTAAAGTGGTATGACACGTATTGAAGTACGTTAGATTAGAATATGATTTGACCCGACATGGCCTTTCGATATTTTGAAGCATGATTTGAACGTCAGTCCTAATAAAAGTAATATCTTTTAGATAAAGTAATGTAGGGCAAAAGTAATCTTCATGCCCTGAATGTTTTTTCACAATATTATATACATAATGGAAATTTCTGTCTAAGAGGCGCACTACCTATATAAAATATATTCGAGAAACAATTGTGTATTTATTACATAATTTTCGGATTTGGATTCTTGTTTATGCTAAAGTTAAAACTCGATTCGCTTATATTGCGTTAGAATGACAATACTCGATCAGATTCATCTTTCTAGAACAGTTAAATTTATGTAGACGAAATATGTAACGGCTCAAAGTTTTTTAGCTTTCTAATAGTGCGTAAAAACCTTGTCATTTCGAATAATTTTCTTTCATTGAGTGTATATTAGGTTTAAGGGTTTATGGCGTGTCCGTGCATTCAAAAATATATATTTGTAGAAATAATAAAGCATATTTTCCTATAGAGAGCCCATTTATAGAACATACATGCATAGCTAAGTATAATTCATTTCCGATTGATGTAGGTACTAATATAGATTATAATGAACGTTTACTGCATAGAAAATAATAGTTAAATATGTAGTATTTAAGTAACTTGACGTAAATGGGAAATAAGAAATAAAATAAGCATAAAGAACATTAGTCTAGAGGGCGATTGAAAAGAGGCATAGAAAAAGTGAATAACAATTAAGTTGCAAAAAAAATTGTCCACCATTTAATTGTGAACCAATTCATATCGTTTTTATCAATTTAATTATTTCATTAAGAAAATTTTCTGAAAGTGGACAAATAAACAAAATGGTGAACTCTTATCTTTTTTTCACCTAATGTCCCTTATTCTTCTACATTTCCATCTATTTCTACCATACTGTTCCTCTTTAATGTTTTGACTGTTATTATCCAAATATGTCGTGTTGAAGATATTTAAAAAATATACAGATTGAATACCAACAAATTCAGTTATTTTACTTGTTTACTAATTGTAAGTTAATTTAACACTATTTTTATTTTAAATATCAGAAATGCTCTCTAAACTTTAACCACAAAAAATATTTAATGCAAATTCATTGCGTGAATAGTTGAATAGTATTTACTTTTTGTGAGGCTATACTTCCTTATAGTTGGTATAACTGTTAAAAGTGTTAATTGAACATATTGGTACAGTTCACTCCAACAACAATATTGTTGAATTAACGGAAAAATAAGTATATCCTCAAAAATATTTACCTTAATCTAATCTAATCCGCCAGTATTTTTTTATTCTTTGTTACTGACTATATTTATTACAACCGTCTTAAACTAAATTAGTGAGGTATTTTCTTACTAATAAATTATTATGACAAAGAAAAACGGGTATAGTACTGAATCAATGATACAGATTTATTGGCTTGACATGGCTCTGACGAAGACTATTTAGCCGAAACTAGTAAGCCAATAAATCTATACCTTTATTGAGTATTATACCTGTTGTTCTTTATCATTAAACATTAAACTATGCAAATCATTATGAGTTATTGTTCGATGGTTCAATGCAAATATCAGTTCTTCACCTTAATCGCAGCAAAATCAATTAATAAAGTTTCAACTTAGGAAGCTTTATAGTTATCTATGATGTGTCGAGAAAGATTTGGTTACCAAATATGATATTTCATCCAATAAATAGCAGACAAATAACATATGTATTAATTTCCATGTTATTATATTTTTATAAATATGTATTTTACTTATGTTGTTGCATAAATAAATAATTAAAACACTGTCTATCAGATTGTATATGTCTAATAGGCTATGTTTGATTTATTTAGATAATAACTACATAATATGCCATTACCGTCATTTTCTCTTCTTATTAAAATTAGGTTACACAATGAATTAGCATTATTTATTATATTAATAGCATCACTCTTTTAGTAACTTAAGTTTGATTATGATATCTTTAATATGAGTGAAAAAGGCTCTTTGATAAAATTTTAAATATATTTTAATAACACAACATAACATATTATTATATACAACAAAAATAAAATAGACATATTAACTGTTGTTTCCTATTAAAAAACAATTTTAATAACTTAAGGTCAAATTCCTTTGTGACACAAAAGCTTGTGGAGTCGTCTGTTGCCATCATGATACTACGTCATCCATTGTATACTGATTTGAATGAAAAGGAAATACAGCATTACTCTTTCCGAATGCATACCGAGTTCCACTAAACTCTCTACACATTAAAATGTATAACCTGGTAGTTTGGCAGGCTTTTTGTGTAATAAATGTTATTGAGAGTAATTGAAGTTTTGAACTTAACCTTGGGAGCATTACTACAGTTTACAGAAAATAGGAAGTAAACATCTTTCCTTTTTCAGTATTAAAACTATAATAAATTGTGAAACTCTAAAATGCCTATCGCAGCAAAACATCTTTGAACATTCATTGCGAAATTATTTAAAACCTAAAATATAAGGATAATTACGTGATATATGCCCTATTTAGGCAATTAAGATATACATTATGATGCTAAAAAGTGACGCAAGCGTTATTATATTTACATAAACCCAAGGTTATCTATTATTTTTTTCCTAAATTCTTCCGATCGTCAGTGATTTTCAAAATATGCGGATGAAGATAGACAGTGAGTTAGCAAATATAATGTCGACGTATTTCTATAAAAGTAACTGAACTGATACGTCAACTTTTCAAGATTTTTGATTTTAAATATTTTTTAATATTTTAAATTTGTACAGGAATCCTTTCAGGTAATTTAGCTTGTATATTTTATTATAGAAATACATATTACAGTCATTTTCAATTATTAGGTAGGTATAATTACTTCTGACTTTTTTAAAATATTACTTAATAACCTCTCATATAAACTAAATTGAGGTTTTTCTGTCTAATCTTTGTTAAATGATGATTAACTATCTATGGATTTGTTAGGCCAAATAGGTTTTGGTTTTCAAATAATGTTGTCCAAATTATGTTAAGTTAAATATTGATATCGATGGCGTCCAGGTGGCTCAAAAGTCTGTTTTCTTGTTGCATATTGACGAGAAGTTAACTTGAGTAGAGCACTGTAATTACTTTATATCTAAACTTTGTCAAGTGTGTTTTTAATCAGAAGCTTGAAATGTATTCTAAGTATAGAAAATGTTATATATTTCTATTTTGCCCAAGTTCATTCCAGATTTCTGTATGGCATTATACCCTAGAGTGCCTCGACATTTTCTGCTGATGTGTTTATTGCCCAAAAGCGCTGTTTGTCAATATCAAATCTTTTGATAAATTTAGAATTTTACCTCTATCGAGTGTTTATATTTTAGAGATTTTCTTCTACATATACTCAATTGAAAACAGAATTCCTAAAAACTCAGATTTTCATACATATAACACTAGATGTAACAACTTATTTAAAACTTCTTCCAATACATTTTCTTCTGCTCAACGTGGCCCTTCGACAATGGGAACGAAACTGTACAACATACTTTCTAGTGACTATAAGTCGATTCCCAGTATTAAATTTTTCAAGAAAAGACTGCGCGAGCCTCTTACGATTAAATTATATTATTTTTATCATTTCATTATTACTGCATTTATGTTATTGCAATAGGCATGCCATTATTACTGTTGTTACTTAGTCACCATTATCGTATTATATCATTTTTTTTTATTATTGTTAATTTTATGCATGTTGAGAATGTTGATAACCTCAGATCTGGCAACAATATACTATCTATCTATACAGTTATCTAATTCAGAAGACAATGTTTAAAGCACAAAACCCCGTTCCAAAAAGTAATAAAGAAAGTCGTTTCTTTAGTGGTTATGGTTTGAAAGATTTGTAAAATGCTTCAATATTTTTTTTTGTATTTTGAGTTATTTGATGTAATTTACTGCTGTCGTTTGATACATGTTTCTTTATTAGTATGAAGTTGAATTGAATTTTAAGTATTACCTGAATAATATTTTTTTCTGCATTTTCACACTTTAATATTTGTTAAATGCGCTCAAATGTGAAGTAACCATTAAGTGAGCGTTAGTAGTGTTATTATTTTGGAAGTGTATGTTGTTGGTATTAGCGGATCAATTTTAGTAAAAACAATACTCAGGTTGTGAGGAAATAATTTAATTAGTTTCGTTGTAGTACATCACAACTTTTTCAAAACGAAGAAATCTACAATTGAAACTTCACATTATTCAAATTTAATTGATAAAGTTAATTTTAATTGTTCACAAAATAATAACATGGAAAATCATTGGTAAAATTTTGTATATAAAATATTTATGTTATTATTTTTTGAATAATTAAAATTAACTTTATCAATTTAATTTGAATAATGTGAGGTTTCAGTTGTTGATTTCTTCATTTTGAAAAAGTTGTGGTGCGCCACAACGAAACACTAATTAAATCATTTCCTCACAACTTGAGTATTGTTTTTAATAATTGATTTGCTAATACCAAGAACATACACTTCTAAATCTTGGAGCAACCCACGGATAAGAAACAGACAGACAGTTATTATTTTGGATATACAGGAAGGCCGTGGAGGTATCCTTCGTATATTAATTCAATGGATAATTTTAAGCTAAAATGATTCTGTTTTCTTTTCCCGAATTTCTAACGGTTATTGCTACTCTTCCTAAATTAATCTATTCTCCAAATTCTTTATATAAACATACAAATAGTGATACAATTACCACTTTTAGATATTACCAACTACCTTTCATAGAAGATTTAACTAATAATGGAATTAAACATTTTAAAGACTTGAAAAACATCAAAATTGCAAAATGCAATTTAATAATCCTCAGAACAATCTTTACAAAAACTAAAGACAAGACACCAATTTTAGACCAAAGTTAGGTTATATATAACATTCCTTGTCGTGATTGTCAAGATTCTTACATTGGTGAAACTTTTCAAATATTAAAGAATAGAATAACTCAAAATAAAGGTGATAGTTGTATATACAACGTTCATGTGGTTTGTCCCTACATTTTTAAAATTTAGACCACAATTTTAATTATGAAAACACAAAAAATTCTTGATGTTGAAAATAATTACAAAAAAAAACCGTTATTTTTAGAAATTGTAAATATTAACAACAGTCAACATTCAATTGATTTTAAAAAAAATAATATTATTAATGAGATTTCCATTTTAAATTCTCATTCAATTATTCTTCCACTTATTAAGTATATATACTAATTTTCCGTATAATTCATTTGGTTGACCAGCAGCACTGATGACGATAACATGCATATGTTTCCCACTTGGCAAAATTTAAATTTCCCACAATTATTTTTAGTAACTTCAACAGCAAGACATCAAAATAACTAGTAATCTAATACAAAGCCATTGGTAATTTCGTGTTTCAATGTTGAAGTTACTAAGAATAATTGTGGGAAATTTAAATTTTGTCCAGTGGGTTGCTAATATCAACCGAGTGTTACACACATTTTTTTATCTAATTTAATTTATTATGTTCAAATTGTAAGTATTATTGGTACAATTTCATTATTATTGTTTCATATCCTCTTATAATATTGTAGATTACCTTCTTAAGAAGTCATAAATTAAATGACGAAATATTGTGGTCCTAAAAAAGTAGTTTTATTAAATAGACCGCATTACCTAATTATTTTTTACTCTAACGCACTCCGGTCGGTACTCCTTTAGTAGTATATACCTACCGTAGCCGACAAAATTCAATTTTAGTATAGGAATCTTATACTATGCATAAAATGACCTTGCAATACGCATCGATGCCAATGTTGAAACAATATAGGACTTTAGGCATGTAGTTAAATTTTGACGATTGCAGTATATGGAATTTTGCATTGCATAAGGCGGAGGTCACACTGTCATTACGCCTTTATTATTAATTTACTTCGGCTTTAAACCACAATACTTCAAGAACTGTTAGGAATTCGAGAAAAGTGAATAGAATCATTCTTGCATAAAAATAGTCCTTGAATTCATATACAAAGTATCTGCGATATTTCGACAGCCACCCTGTATAGTACAGATAAGTTATAATGTTAGGAATCCAAACGCATGACGGCGGAATGCGGAAGTGGTATCCTTGGCCTACCTTAACAACGGACTGCATCCATGATTTTGTATCATTTTGTATTAAGAAAACCAAAACTTTTAACAATTTGCTAGTAATATTAGCTCTATATTTTTGGCTATAAAAATACAGTTTTCTTAATTTTCAATAATATATTTGTATAATATAGTAGGTACACACTTTCAAAACAAGAAATGAGTACCTTACCTAGTTATTAATTTTATAGTTTTAAATAAGTTTCTTGACATTAGTTACCATATTTTATATCCTCTTAATTCATATTAAACTGTTATCCTGATGACGTATCAACAAAATTCCGTCTTTTTCAAAGGTATATTTTACAATTTATTTAGTATTCCATAGCCTTCTTATCTCCCAACCTTATACTTATACTCAATTAAAATTATTATTTTTAATTAAAGAATTAAAAATATTATTTTGAATTGAGTCACACTTTTATTCAAAATAAAATTTTTATCCTCAATTAAAAATATTATTTTTAATTGAGGATAACAATGTAATGTGAATTGAGAGGAAATAAAATATGGCCACTAACCTCAACAATTTTATTTAAAACTATAAACCCTGTTTGGCCAAGAAAGCAAGATTATTAATGTTATTAAGTTTGATACAACAGCATTATTATTTCTGTTTTCGCCTTTTGTGAACAGTAGAGTCAGAGGGTAAAATACCCCTAAATTACATTCTTAATGCCCTAATACTGCATAACTATCTTTTAAATTTATTTTGTGGGCCATTTCAATATGTTTATCGGGCTGGACCCGTTCTTACAAGTGAAGTGTACTATCACATTCTCAATGGAATAGATTCATTTACCAGTCACCCTGTATAAATCACCACACTTTTCATACCAAAACTTAAAAATAAAAAGTACTTTAAAATATTAAGTTCGCTCCTTTCCATGTTTTATCTATCTCAGATGTGTAAAGACAGGATCTTATTTACTATTTTACTCACCAACTAGCGTAGTAAAGTATAGCCCCGACAAACATAATAATTATTTATATACATAGCATTTTATTTGTACCTACATTTATTGTAGAAAATTTGGCGGGAACCTTATTGTGAACGTCATGTTTATTATGATTTAAGCCAAACAAACAAAAAAAAAAGAATAGTGGAAAGGAATTAGAACTGGTTCTATTTTATTTACGCCAGAGTTATAAATAAACGGACTATCAGCCTTTTTTAAGTTTAAAATAGTACCGTGATATGCGCATAATTTCAGAAAAAGACATTGGTAGCCGTGATTTTGCGAAACTACCGTCTCAAGTCAAAAATAACGATAAAACAAGATTTCGGTGCGGCACTTTTAAATAAGGAGCGTGAACTTGGAGCATTCTTAATATTTACTAATTTTATGTAATCTTTTTGATCTCTTATCTCGAGTATGGCATAGCAATAAGGTAATAATATATAATATTACCTAACACAAAACACATATGTACAAACATCGCGTGCTACTAATACTTGATTTATTAATTGTTAGCTATGAAAGTGAAGTGAATTAAAGTTTCCTTAAAAAATTACTTACTTGTTGAATAAAAATATCTGATTTAATTGATATTTTCTTTAATAACTATACACACCGACACTGTTAAGCGCTAATGATTATATTAATTGTTATAATGATAGAGTTAACTACTAATTATTATTTCCCGTTTTCGTTTAATTGTTCTTTACGTGATGAACAGGAAGTGGGAAGAAATTGATACGTACGTTTCGTTTCACGTGGCGTGAACGAAGTTTTATTCAAGACTGTCTGTGGGTAGATGTCTTCGGAGAATGCACACGCAAGAAGGCAGACAGCACAACTAACACATTCAATTTCATTAGACACACTGAGGCATCCGATGCGTTAAAGCTCCTCTATATATATATAGGTATATTATGTGTGCGGCCGTAACATGACAATTTCCAAATTTCGTTCTTGACATTATCTCGCCAGATATTGCGGGATGTCCAGCCGTAATTAGATATATTTTTTTGTACCGGACGAGGGCTAGATAGGGTCGATACTTTTTGGATCGGAAAAGTTTTCACCCACGAAGATCGTATTGGAAAACGTCGATGTATTTGTTGATTCTATTATAAGATATATGTACGCATTTAGAAATGGATTTTGTAAACATATTTTTTTTTTTGGTGGCAAAGTAGTTGTCAAAAATTTATTGGATAAATTCAAAAATTGAATACCAGTAGAATTAATTAATCAATTAGAAGCTTACATTCCTACAATTAAGAATAACTGAAGGTCTTGTTAACTTCGAATTTATTGATTGGATTAATTAACTGGATAGGGTAGAAATATTATTTGGAAGACGTGAAAATTTGGTGAAACCCTCCGTGAAAGAAATTATAACTGGCACTTCAATCAGTTAATTTGATGATCATGCTAAAAATTTTACTGAAGTTACTTGTGACTGTGGGACTCAAATTTTAGATAATACATAACGATATGCTTCACACGTAAAGAAATTAATATTGCTAAAGAGCTAAAAAATAAAAATTATCTTCATATAAAACCGGACAAAAGCAATATTACAGTGAGAGAAATACTGGACGCGAAATCAATAATCTACATTCATCGAAAGAATTTTCGTCGATAGAACGAAATGCGTCATTGTTACGATAAAATATTATTTGCAATCTACAATTAGTTTCCATTGTTATGACAAATCATTGTACATTAGTCCATCGATATTGGTAACTATATTTTCACACGTTCAATAAATAATTTTGTTAATAATATAAATATGGACGAATATATATTGTTATTTTTATGTACAATTTTCATAAAATTATTCACAATATGAACACAATAAAATACTAAATGATACCTTCTTCGTTAGTTCAATGGTTTGTAATTTATTGCAAGAACGAACAGATAGCATACCTTGATGAAAAGTGATTGAATTACCGACTTACGCCAGGGTGGCTGATTGAGTGAGAGTTTGGCGTGTGGCCGCTAGAGGGCGTGCGTCTAAACTCGTGATTTTTTTCCGGGAAATCGAGAATAATACTTAAGACACGATACTGAATGGCGCTTGGGAGGTAGAACTTACATTTCTATTTCCTTTTCTGCTTGTATGGTGATTCCAATAAAATGAACCATGACCTCTGGGATTATGAATAGCATATATTAAGTCAACCACTTACGATTAGCATATCAACAAGTAATGTTTATTGTATTGGTGCCTTTCTTCATTCTTTTACTAGAGTTCGTACATAAAATTTATAACTAGCAGTCATTCAGTAAACCAAATAAAGTTGTTAAAATAAAACTCTTGTTTATTACAATAATAAGGAAGAGTTGCTTTATTCACCGGTTTCCATCAAAGATGCCGTTGATGCCAACATCAATTGGTTTCTTTAATCAACGGTGAATGTTTGGTTGTACACCAAAATAAGTTGGCATTTTCATCATTTGTTTTATGGTGTTCCATCAATGCCACCATTAACGAAGTTTGGAGAATTGGTTGCTCGTTGGAGGGGGCAAAAACAAAATTGACAGTTGACATTAAGTAATATGAAAGCGAGATTTTCTTATTACAAAATAAACTTTTTGATCCAAAATGTTTTATGACTGTGAAAGTAATGAATTACATTTTAATTTTCGATTGTCAGAAAACGATATCGAACATTTAAATACAGGTATTTTTTTAGTTATACCTGTTATTTTGAATTTTGTGTGGCAAAACAATTATCCATCATCCACTAAAGCGTTTCCTTGTTTAGCAAAAAAACCGCTCTCATCAGCACTCACCACTAGATGACGTCATGAAATTCACCAATAAACAATTGATGAATAATGCAACTCTCTCTAACATATTTCATTGAGCCAATCAAGTTACTATTTGATTTTCAACGATTTTGTTTCATTAATACAATGAATGATTTATTACTCAATAAATTCTTTCCTCATTTAATAAAATCTTTTTTATTGATTTGATGAACTCGTTCTTTGGACCAACTTGCATTATTTTATGTGAACAATGATTTCTTTCATTGCTTCAGGACTCATTTTTGGTTCAGAGTATGTCTATCTTACATAAGGAGGATTATTTTGATCGTGTCAGTGCTCTATTAAGTTCAAACTCCTATGTATTTCAACTTAAAATTCAGGAAACAATTATCCCAGAATGCACGAATATTATTAATTATATATGAGGGTTAACGGTATCAAACAGTGTTATCTAGAATGTATTGTCTACCTAATTGCAAGTTGTAAAGCCAGGAAAGAGTATGAGATCCATTGTTCCCAATATTTATTGTCCAATTTATTTGTCCAAATGCCAAAACATTTTTTCCTTGGAGATAAATTCTTAGTTTCGTTTTATCCCATAGATTATATTTGATTCTTATTTTAGTTTTGTACAATATTTACGTAAAGATCTCATCTAGTCATGGTTTTAACGAAAAAAATAAATTTGTGGCTGCTCTACTACCTAAACGCTTTTTCCAAGATTTATGTTTTGCGATCATTAGTATAACCCATCCAAATTCTCGAAACTCAATTGCGATAACACATTTTGCATTCAATATTCTACCTAAATTCCAATCTGGATTTCGTGAATATATTGGGAGGTAGCCCTATTAAAAGTGATAATACTTTTCCCCAACTGATTAGACTAGGTTAGGGGTGGCCCTCGGACCTGTTTCACCGGTACCTTTTCCGATCTATTGTGTTCCCCACTAGAAAAAAGTCGGTAAAGTGGAATAAAGAAATATAACTAAATAAACGGTCAGTAATAAGAAATTTATCACATGAATACCAATTTAGATTTACAAAAGGCCTTTAAACCTCAATTAAAGCTAAGAGTTCCAATAGATTTAATTCAACTAAAACAATTATATATAGCTTTGCAGCCCAATAAAAACACATTTTTTGTAAAAAGTAGGTAGCGCAAAAACTGAGCACTCAGCTATGATATCAACCGTGTGCATGCAAATGATCAATACCTGAAATTATTAATGTAATGGTGAATTCTAGAACAAAAAGAGACCACCTGCAATATATTTATGTATATAATCGTAAAATATTCTTCTGAAGAATAGAAGAAATACGCATTGAGTATCGGAAGAATTGACCCATTCTGGAATAAAAATAAAATAAAAATGGAAAAAATAAAAGGTTTTTAGCACGTTAATACTGCAACACCGACGTTAGTTATGTAATGCATAACATGGTATTCGAAAGGGAATTACATATATTCTCAAAATGGGTATTCCAACTTGAATTTTCATCAAAAGTGATTCCTAAAACATTAGTCGCGGATATTCAAGTTCAAGGACATCCACCTGTGTATGGACACAAAGGTGAGTGGCCAAATCAACCATATAATTTAAATTGACACTAGAACGGACTAGGTTAATATCGTTCGAATTGTTTGAACCTCACAGCTAGTAGCTACATAAAGAAGCCGCTCTTAAAGATGATAGGCCTAATTAAGAGGACAAAATTAGAGAACGTCCTCTAGGAAAAAAAAGGGGATCCTAATAGATTTGGAAAGGTCGCGGTGAAACAGGTCCATATAAAGTAACAGATGATGAAGGGCACTGATGGAATTCGTTAATATAAATAAAAAAAAAGTGTAGGTCCTAACAGAGATCCTTGGAGCACTTCAAGGTTACACACTAACTGGGCGTTAATCTTGTGGCAGAGTACTGTGACATCTGTCACATAAAAAATATTGGAACCAATTGTTCATAATCCACGCATTTGCTCTAGTTTTTGAAGGAGAATAGAGTGGTTGACAGTTGACATATTCAAAGGCCTTAGGAAGGTAAATAGACATAGTAAGGTTAAGAAATTCCAATAGATTGTATTAAGGTTTTAAGAATGAATTAAGGCGTTTTATGGCCGATTACTACGGAAACCATGCTGAGAAGTTGAAAATAAGTTATAGCGTTGAAAATAATAATACAAAAACAAAAATATTTTTGAAAATACAGACAAAAGATATAAATCATTGTGATAAGTTTTCTTATAGAATGGTATTACTAATGCGAGATTGGAAAAACACCATTATTGGTTTCAAGATTATAAAGATAAACAAAAGGTTTTAAGAGGTAAGGGTAGCTGATTTTCAATAAATAAGGACAAATGAGGTCATTCAATGGAGTAAACTTCTTCGTCTACTCGTGAAATGGCTATAACATTCGTCGCATAATATTTGCATACACAATCGCTTTCACTAAGTACACTGCAAATACAAGTAAATGTCTCCCTAAATTCTTTGTAGCGAATACTTGGAAAAAATTGCCTACATTTTTACGGTAAATTTGCTCATAAGGTAAAATTTCTACCATTTAGTAAATTTCACATGCTGATGTATATTTCAAAGACTGTACTGTAAAATTCGTATGTAATATTTATACGAACTGTATATTTGCGGAACACGTACAGTTAAATAACCTAATAATCAATCACATTGCGGCGTATGCAAGTAAAACAAAATATAAAAGATCCTGAAATTTTTACCCAAATTTAAAAACCCAAAAAAAATGTCAATGTTACACTTTTAGGTAAATTTTGATAGTAAACATAAAATTGTACATGTTCTTCCTGTATTTTTCTTACAAATTTTTATTACATCTTAACTTACATGAAAAGCCTTATAAATTTACGAATCTTTTTTCCATTTTAATTATCTAGATAAAACAAGTAAAACAAAATTTACATGATTTATTGTGGTAAATTCACAACGTTATTACATGTAATATTCCTAATTTACCATGGCAAAATTACTGTAATTTTTTACAGTGTACAACTGATTTAATTGTTAAAATTCTTAGTGAGACATTAGTTTTGAATTGGACTGCACATGTACCTATCTATGCTGGAAAAGCCAACAGGATTTGAAGGAAATGAATTTTCCACTAAATTTTTCACTGAGTCAATGACGGTTTATCTATATGTGAGATGTTATCTTTGTATATTAAATAATCTGGTATACGCTCTTCATGTAAATGCTTCTTTTCCTTTCTTAGTAATTAAGTTTTTATATAATAAATATTTCGAACTTGAATATTAGACAAGTAGTGATGTGTTCTTTAGGTAATAGTAAAGTACCTTTTACGTCAATTACTTCCTGGTCAACATTCTGTTTAGACCATGTGCAGAAGTTTTAACAATAAATAGCACATTTCGAATTTTATTGAAAAATATCTATAAATAAAAGAAGTATGGGCAGGGATTTATGAACTGGAACATCCTGTATACAATAACGGTAACTTGGCAGAGGGCGCTAGTTGCATATTGCAGTAAGTGAAGAAGAAACTACAGCTCTTGTTCTGTGCCAATGATATGACAACGACTAGCTTTCTACTACTGGGTTTCGAGAACTTCAGACCTACTGAGTAATGATAGGAACACTGTCAAAATGATCTTCCGACGGGTAATTTTAGACTAACTAGGCTTATGTACAAATAGCTGTAGATGATGTACTTGCGGTTTGCAAGAGGGGGAAGAAACACCAGTCCCTGTGCTGTGCCAATGTGACGGCCCGGCGAAGACAAGGTTTCTAGTAATAGACGTGGAGAGCCCCACAGCTAGCAGCTACACGAAGAAGCTGTTGTCAAGGATGATTGGTCTAATTAAGAATGGAAAATCGAGAGGGCATCTTCTAGGATAAAGAAGAACATAATAGATCTGAAAAAGAAGAATACAAATTGGGTATTTGTGGCTAATCCTAATCTAATAGGACAGGTTGAATTATAGCGTTAAGCTACGTCGCGTCGTGGCGAACTACGTACAAGTGTAAACTAACCATGACATTTGAGATTGGTTACTGGGTGAATACTTAATACGTTAAAATAAATTGTTAATGAATATTTCGAGCCGGTTATGTATGTTGTTATCTCCGTTGGTGATACATCCTACCCCACGATGCATATGTAAATATGGAAAGGTGCAAAGCACTGAAATAGGACATGCGGTTACGTTTTTAGAACTTGGTCGCAAACATTGGCCAATTTAGATGGGAAGATATTATTACACAGAAAGTTTCTTTTGGCATCGATCTTACTTTGTACTGGCGATGGCGTCTATAAATTAAAATCTTATGATATAACCTTCCGACCAGTTTGAATTTATGATTTTGACAGCTAATAAAAATAGAGCCACCGCAATTGAAAACAAAACAATATTTTCTTTGAAACTTTACCAAATGTATGAAGGCCACAAGAGGTTCAAAAAGAGTACAGTTGAGTAGAGATAGGCGCAACATTTAATAGGGACACAGGACGTAGATTTAGCAGGAAAGGTTTTGTTGACTAACACGGTTCAAAAAAGGTAAAAGCCGGTGATCAATGGAGAGAACTTACTCGATACACACTAGTAATCACGGCTATAAGAAACAGTTTTATATAACTTTTTCTTAACTTTAAGCTATTTTAAAAAAGTTTGTCGATTTCAATTTTGCTCAATAGATTCATTAATCGCTGATTAATTTCTTCTTTTTCTCTTGGTTTTCAGGTTAGAAAAAATAGGAAATGTATATCAACGACGTTTCGCTTTAATTTCAAAAGCTTTTTCAAGTAGACATACAAAACTATAAATTGTAAATGGTGTAAATTACAAATATCTTTTTTGGTTTAATAAATGACAAAATCATAATCGTTTTGTTTACTATGAATTTTGATATATCGTTATGTTTTATTTAAAGATTGCGTTTCAATATAGTTTATCTGTTGTGTGCAATCTTTAATTCAAACATTTAATAATTTAATTTTGAAAGTATTTGCGTATCTTTTTTTTTAGATTTTGTCATTTAAGGAACTGCCACTACACATCATATGCTTAAGATTAAAACTAAGGAATTTTGGAAAGATGTTTTCGGCCTTGTGCGTAGTAAGTAAGAATATTATTCTGTTATTCAAAGCTGCATATTTTCCATATAATTTTGATTAAACCTTTAAATTCTTCATATATGTGTAGTCCTAAAATGTTTTTCATTTTCTTGAAGTTCACTTGAATATTGTTACTGATTTCCATTTATTAAGTAGTATGGTTTCTTCTGTCAGCCATTGTTACAAGTTTAGTTTGACGCATTAATTAAATTAAAATTAAATTAATTAAAAAAATAAAATTACTCCCTGATGTGACCCTTTTTAAAGTTTTATATTGTTGGGATGCCTTTTTAAAACAGATTGTCATTTGTGTTCAAGTTTCTGGCACTCTGTTGTTTTTCAAACGCTGGCGATATTGAATTTTTAGTGAGTTAGCTTTTAAAAATAAAGTAATAATAATAAAAAAATACTTAAATTAAACATTAATAAGAAACAAATGCGAACAAATGTGCTAACAATAAGTAATACTGTAAAACAACGAAAATATATGAAAGGTCATATTTACAAAGTCTGCTTCCAGCCTTCTTTGTTCCAAAATTTTGAGTTTCTGGAAGTTCATAATAAGATACTTTGGTTTTAATGGTACTAAAAAATAAAATTCAATACTGTAGCTTCCAAAGTTCAGTGAATTATTAGTATCCTTCTAAAAGTTGTCGTGTGTGGTTTTTCGTTCAGCGTGACGCGTGCAAGCATTTTTTTTTTGCTGTGAAATATATTTTCAATAAATCAACTAACATAACATTCAAACGAAGAACCATTTGAATTTATGTCATTATTAATACTTATTAATCTTAGTACTTAACAATAATTATTTATCAATAACAACGAGTACATAAGGTTTTAATTAACTAATCTCTGTAGCAGTAATTGTACCTTGTCAGCTTATCTTTTTGTTTCACTCTGCCGTTTAATTCCATGGCTAATTTGATTGGTATAGTATGCTATAACCCATAGTAACTAGCATAAGCACTTTTGTTTTACAGATAGGGCTCAGTTTTTTTTTTAATAAGTAAAATCATATCATAATATCTTGTGAGCCTCCCAGGTCAGTTTATTATCCAGAAAAATTCTTAAGTATTTGACAAGGTAAAGCTCAGACCTACAAGAAGATTTAAAGTAAAAATTAGTAATTTTTGCAATTCAACATTAAGTATGGCTTTGTAAAATAACATTTTGTTTGTGAAAGGGTGTCTTTAGACAATGAATTTAAACTACATTTTAAAAAGAATTCTCTATTGTATTAAAATATTAAATGAATAAAATCGGTCATAGTATTAAGCAATGGAAATACCGCAGCAAACACCGCAAATGTGATTTCGGGTTTTGGTGTTTACAGTTTGATACCTGTTTGTTATATAAATCCTAAACAAAGAAAGGCGTATTACATCAAATTACAATTTGTTTCATTTTCAAAGTAATAAAGTAATAAGGTGTGTAATAGCTAGCGAAAGCTTTTGTTAGATTCAAAATATGTCATAACTATGTTTTCTTTTTTCAACTCTTCCATAACATACAACATGATACCTATTAATGCTATTCTTGTTACATATTTTGTCTCTAACTTTGGTATTTGTAAAACGAATTTTAATTTAAATTTACGGTTTAATATTTAAATTTATCTTTTTTTTTTTTTTTTTTTTTTTGGTATGTTAACGTTTTTAATGTATTGACGTGTTTATAATGTCTTTATATGTTGAATGTTAAAATATTAAATGATAATGGATATATAGTACAAATTGACATACATCGTTAATGATGCTAACTTTATGAAAAGTGTTAAAAATATAAATGTGTTAACTAAGGTTTTGAAAATGATTCCCAAAAGAATCGAAACGTAAACCAAAATAAAATGTAATGTAAGACAACAGCGTATATCTTCTAAAAAGATACCGTCATACCAGAAAAATAAAAAAAAAAAACATAAATTTGTCTCTAACTGTAACCATGTCTCAGGGAGGCAATTTTTCTCTAAGTGTAAGCAAATTAATTATTAAACTGGAATCAAGGAGTATAGTTTCTGGGAAGATTTCTAGCCTCACATGTAAATATCGATACAACTCAAGATTTTTTAAAACATGCTAGAAACGTACGCCTATTGAGACTATGATTAATAATGTGTGCAATTTTCGATGATAACTTAAATTTTAATGAATTACTATTTAAATTATAGCTATATGTCTATGAATATGCTATTATTCAGTTACAATAATTATTTACTTCTGTTTCAGTTACTACAGAAAATAAATTCGATATTGATATCGCCCAGCGTTGAAGCAAGATTCTCTCCCATACCAACGAATTAATTATTAAACTTATTCATCCGTTAAAATATCATTTACCGCATTTAAACTTTTATTTGGATTTTTAACAAACAATTCAATATAATGGAAATAAAACAAACTATTTTATTAAACCATGTTATTAGAATATAAAATTAGATTACTATTGTATATTTAATATTACTACTAAACACTTACAAACTATAAATATTGTTTTTCAAGGTTACTCGGTATTTGTACTTGAAATCTTTGTAGTTTTTTGTAGTTTTTCGTAAATTCCGCATTTTTTTTTAATAGGTGTGAATTACCATTAAATTTAACTTACAATTAGTTTAACGAATGCAATCTAACGATTACACTTGAGATTTACTCATATGTTTACACTAAGACAGCAAATATTTATATTAATAAATACAATTGTCAAATAAAATAAAATTTTAAAATCGTGTTTTAGACTATATTCACCTTTTTAAACCTACACGTGGTTCTAAACCAAAGTGATGATAGACACGCGAAGTCACATATCTATATATGCGCATCCCTGCAGTATTAGTTCCATTTACATACAACATGTTTCCTTTTGTGTTTACAATATACTTAAGAAGGATAGTCCTTGATATTAATTTCTTTTTGACAGTTCGTATTTGCATACGTGTACAATCAACTCAAAAAGTAATGACCTAGGTAAGTAAACACGAATCTTCTAATGCGTTTATTTTAAATGCAATGCCATTGTAATCCAATCGTCGAAAGACAATATTCTTTGCGGTATGCGACAAAGATACCACAAGCTTTTCGGTTTAAGCAGAGATTCCCAGAAAGTATAAGAATCTTTGTACTTTCCGCCAAAGAATTAAATTTAAAAAGAATTTGATTTTTAATTTCCCCACGAAGGGGAATAGCTGTTCTTGAAACAACTTAAACAGTTCCTGCAATAGTTTAAACAGATCCTGGGAGAGCTTAAACAGTTCGTGGAACAGCTTACAGAGCTCGTGGAACAGCTGAATCTGTTCCAGGAAATGTCTAAGCTGTTCTAGGAACCGTTTAAATGGTTGCAGAACTGTTTAAGCTGTTTTAGGAACAGCTGTCTCCCTTCATGGGGCCGCAAGAGGATATTCAAATTTTGGGCGATTCGAAGCTCGCATTTTCATCGGTAAGTCACCAGATTCTGTCAAGATGAAAGGTCGGAGTAGAAAGGTTCAAATGTGAATTGAGAACCCTATGTAAACCTTAAGGGATTTTACCCCAGAACTTTTGTAGCTATTCTACTAAAACCTTCGAGGGAAAACTCATTAGACCTATAAAATAATTTTAACTATGTATTTTTTGTGATAGATAGACATATAGATAATATATTGTCTTTTACCTTCTATAACAGGCATGGATATTATCAATATTATGTAGTATACAATAAAACTATATAGATAAAATATACATATAGATAAACAAATACAATAGTTTAAAGACAAAACAAAGAAAAAATGTATATGGAACATTACAATTCATTTAATTCGTATTAAAACACTCGTCAAATGCATAAATTTCAATTTCGATCTCCTTTATTGTTTCTATAAGTACATTATTTGGTAGTGCCTTGGTTTTCTCTGGAAGGTGGTTGTAGAATTTGATGGCATAATAATTTATCGAAAATCTGGACCGGTTTATTCTTTGATAGGGTATCACATAATTGTTTTTGTGGCGAGTGTCGTGAGTGTGATGACTTTTTTTGTGTTTATGTTTATTTTATGTACCTACTTCAAGCATTCAAATACATAAACAGATGGAATGGTAAGTATATTTTGACTTTTGAATAATCATCTGCATGATGTACGGTACGAGACGTTACACAATACTCGAACTACCTCCTTTTGTTTTAGAAATACTGCTTCTGCTTCTGGTGTGTGTCCCCACAGCAGTATGCCATATGTCGCTCTTGAACACAAGAAAGAGAAGTAAGTAACTTTTGCTGTTTCATGCTTTGCAATTTTTTTCATTCTTCTAACAGCATATTTGGCCGATGCTAAGTTATTAGCTGTTTCATTTATGTGACACCTGTAGTTTAAATTGTATGATAGACGTAGGCCTAAGAAATTCACAATATTCTCTTTTGCATCTAAAGTTTGCCTGGTTGTTAAGGTTAGCATTTGTGTTTTATTGTGGTTTAGATGCAACCCATTGCTTCGCGAACCACTCGTTTGTTTCGGCTAATGCTGCCTTTGCCTTGCTTAATATGTTTTCTTTCGCAGTACTTCTGGACAAGAGTGACATGTCATCTGCAAATAAACAAATTTTATCGCATTCTACGTGTCCTCGGAATTTCATTAATACATCTTAAGAAGAAAAGGGGTCTAAGTGCTGACCCTTAGGTGTCTAGTTTGGCATATTCCGATCTGATGCCGCCATTGATGGTAATTTGCTCTCTTTTCCTTGTAGGTAGGACGATAACAATTTGTGCAAATTTCCTTTAATTCCATAGAAATACATCTTTTCAAGCAGCAGATCGTGATCCACACAGTAGAAGGCTTTTGTCAGATCGCAGCAACTCAGTATCAGTTCACTCCCATCTTCGAACACCTCAACTATCTCCTCTAATAGGTCAATGATAGCAGATGTTGTGCTTTTGCCCTTTCCGTAGCCATACTGGTTCCTACTTAATATTTCCTGGCGTTCCAAGAACGATCAAAGTCTTGTCTTCTGGGCAATTTCAAAAACTTTTGAGAAGGTGGGTATAATAGCTATAGGCCTGTAGTTTGCTGGATCTGACCTATCCGCTTTTTTTAGGCGTTATTTTTGATTTTTTTAAGCCTGTAGGATATTTCGTGATGCATATGTTGAACATTGCCGCCAGTGGATGCGCAATCACTGATATTATAAGGTCTATTACGTCTATCGATAAGCTATATACAGGCTGTCTTACGACGAACTGCATCGATCGATATATGAAAGAGTATACATTGGAAAATTCTGAAAATTTCGCAGTAGGTATACTAAACCCGACCTGCACTATTGGACTAAAATATTTTTAATAATCTAGCGCATCCGGAATAATATTTAGAAAATTTGCCGCTGGGCTGATCTTATACAAATATTTTACTAACATGACGGCGCACCTCCTCATAACGGTCACATGGATAGTAATTTTTTGCAAGAGGTATTTGCTAATCAGTGGATAGCTAACGATGAATCTTTTTTATGGCCATCTCGCTCCCCGGATTTGTCAGTTCTGGATTTCTTTGTATGGGGCACAATAAAGAATCGAGTATATTATAGTCCACTAACTAACAAGGAAGATTGTACATGCATTTGAAAGTTTGAACCACGAGTCAATTAGAAAGGCTACCCAGGAAGAACTAATTCGGAGATGCGAAAAGTGTCTGGAAGTTCAAGGCCGTAACTATGAACATTTGTTAAAATAAATCTTACGTTTCTTGCATTTTTATAATTTAAATATGCCGCTTTATACTTTTCCTATGAAGTATTCTAAATAAGTTTTTAGTTTACATTATTAACAATAGGTTTATGTTTTTGAATTTTTGTCTTGACCGATCCTAAGTTTTTAAAATTCTGTATTATTCGTTTAACAGTGTTTGGTGACGGCTTCTGCTTTTGAGGATACCGAGCAGCAAAGGTATCACATGTTCTTGTTACCACTTTATTACATTCTCCATAAATAATAAACAAATTTAAATAATCTTCGTTCATATAATTTAACCGTGCCGGCATTGTTTATAATTGAAAACTAAGTGACATTTCATCAATGCTGAGTTGTTTGCCGATTGATCATGACTTACTTAGATATACCAAAGCAGGATGACATTTTAAAAAACTACATAAGCTACCTTTTTACACCATACATACATATTTTACTATTTATCTTAAAAAGTATCCATTTTAGATGGGTAATGAATATGACTTTTTTTTGTATTTTTATAGGGGCAGTTTGATGAGAAAGAGAAAAGTAGGTAGTTATATTAAAAAAAAAAAGTTTGGACACTTTTTCAATTCGAAAGTTAAACTGTAATTTTCGGACACGCTGTATAATGTTTTCGAAAAATTCATTCGGTTTCGGATGCTACCCTATACGGTCAACAATTCTACAAATTTCCAATTCTCCAATTTGCAGTTTTATAGAAGTTCAGATGCACTCGTCCAGCTGTCAAAAATTTAAAAAAAAAATGCAAATATTTCAAATACGGTTAAAAATAACAACATAGTTGTTTTAACAAACTTACTTTTGATTTTGAACGAGGAATTAAAAAAAATGTAATAATATACAGGGTGTTCGATTTAAAATAACAAAGTTGACAGCCACTTCCCGTACAACCGGATGCGCTAGATTATTAAAAATATTTTAGTTCAATAGAGCAGGTCGGCTTTAGTATACTGCGAAATTTTCAGAATTTTCCAATGTATACTTTTTCATACATCCATCGATGCAGTTCGTCGTGAGACACACTGTATATCCTTGTTATGTCTTTTCTTTATTTGATTTACTATTCTACATTTTTCTGCCGCTGTTAATCGTGCTAGGTAGATAGAATTTTGAGTCTTTTGCTATGCTTTTGTAATAGTTGTTTCGAATCTTGTAGTGGGCCAGACAGAGAGTAACTAGGACACTCTACCTATGGAAACAAAATACTTCTTGAGTCCGTTACAATCTAAGGTAATGGAGCTGTTGTCGCTTTTTTCATGCCAACTTCTTCTTTTATGACATTCCATATTTCTCTGATTTTATTGCCCGTTGTTGTCAATTTCCTAGTTATACTATTTTTCTTTTAATTAGGGATAAGGATAATAGTTGCATAAAAAGAGTTTTGTGTATAATAGGTATTTTTTTTCTCATTCATACTTCAATATTACTATTAAATCGACCCAACCTAATTTTTAACTTTTTTTTAAACATCTAATTCACCTTTTATGAACAAATTCCAAAAAATGTAATTCAATCATGAGTCATAAAGAACGATAGAAACAAAACAAGACAGAGCAACTATTTTTTTTTTAATAAGATTAACAATTTTTCCAAAGTGTGTGAAATTTTTCGCTATTTTTTAGAATAGATAGATTATTATATCGATTAAAATTTAGCTTAGATTTTATATATTAAGACTTTCTTAGAAAACTAAACCTCGGAAGTTTTTTGTACGGAAGTAACAGTTTTAACAAATTTATTTCTTCAAATAACCATAACAAAAACACATTTCTAATGAATTCCTTAATACGGTACGGCATGGCGGTATAATTAAATGTAGACCACATTAATTATTTGGAAATTATATTGTCTGAACACCCGCCAGTGATCGATGGCCAAAATAGAGAAAAAAAGGGAAGGCATATACGTCGATAATCGTATAATAAAAAGGTGATACCCCTTAAGGCTTACGACAAAGATATCGGAACTTTTAGGGTTAGAGATTCACATTTCTCAGAATTTAACCTTTGTACTTTTCGGCAAAGGATTAAATTTAAAAATAATTTTTAGAATTTGCACAAACACACTCGTTACTAAACGAAAGGAGATATATGTTTCAGTGTGGCATATTGTTCCTATGTCATTATTTTTTGAATTGAGTATACATGTCAATTTTGTAATAACCAATAAAATTGCACTTCGACACATCTTATAATATTCATTTAATAACTGCAATTACCTATATTATTTTCTGCAAGCATCAGGACTACTGAAACTTGATTTTAAATTTTAACAAAGTATTGTCAAATTACTTATTTGCCCTTCACAATTGTGTGGTCTTGCATTATATATGCATCTGTGTTGTTTCGCACAATAGAATCCATTTATCCAGCACCACGAAAAGGTATTAAAACTGCAAGTATGGTGAAAAATCAATGATGCAATACAATGTTAGATTATTCATATTATTCATATTGTGGATTCTCTTGAGCATTCTTCAAGTACCATTTACTATTTGTCATGGTTTATTCATTGTATAATAGTTTATCGCGAATATGTGTACCTAACCTCGCTTGCGTCCTTCAATGACTTATAATATGTTGTGTCTATGAACTATATCACACATTACATACATATGAAGTTTTAAAGTTGTAGGTATTTCGACATTTATTTCATAATCTAAAGTTATCATTTCCTCATCATAAATAAGTTTATAAAAGCTTCTACAAGTTTCATATATTTAAGTAGCTTCGAAGGAATATTTTCTGCAATTCGACAACAGAGCTTTTCTCAAATTTGAAATGTTTTGTTTACAAGAATATTTTTTGTAAAAAAGATATCTCAATATAGTGTGTATTAACAAAGACTATTTATTCTATTTATTGATACGCCAAATACAACAAATAATTTGTCATAAATAAATTAACTGTTAATTTTTATTACATTCACGATTCAATGTTAGAACACATAAAAGTTAACTGACTGAAATTATTAATTAAATTTCGTCTTTTATCAATTAGATTCACATATAAATATTAATTGCACAATTCTTTTCGTGTATGGAATATTTTTTTTTTTCATTAGATAAGTCAAGGCTGAGGTCCTGTTAATAATAGAACCCGATAAATGGTTTTAATTAGCACATTAATAGTTGCTTCTACGTTTTATTTTTTCTTGTTAGAAACGTTAAAATAATTTTGTTAAGTGTTTCATGTTGTGCATATGCTATGTGTGCAGTATCTGTTATTTCTTTTTAGAAATCTTCAGGGTTATACCGAATTTACACTAATGAAAATATTATTAAAACGTAGATGGAGATAATATTTTTGTATCAACTTATTGACGTCTAAAGTAATTTTACAAATCACGCTTGAGTGTTTGATAATTAAATTAATGACATTTCGTAAAAGAAAACGTATATAAATACGTATCTACATACGTAAAGCACAGTGGTGCAATATGTAGAAATGATTTTATTTATAAAATTAGTAAGGGTTTACGTAATAGAATAATTACATTACTATTAATTTAGGATTAGTTTACGATTTAACATACATAAGCTACATCGTAAAACAATATTGATATACTAAACATTGTGTATGTGGCAAGCAATGTACCATTTGAAAAAAGAGGAGATCCAAGGAAACATGAAACAGGCAAATGAAGACCGCAACCGACAAAGAGAAGAAAAATAGAAAATTAGAAGGCTATTAGCGAGACATCGGAGAAAGAACAAAAAAAAAGATATGCCATCTAGCGGTGGCTAGTGAAAGTAACTGTAAAATCGATATATTAATTATATGAACAGTTATGCGAGAGAAGTTACTGATAAGGAAGAGAGAAAAATGTTTGTAAATGCGATTGCAAAAGCAGGAGTAAACTCTAAAAATCTAGAAGACTAACAATAAGGATGAAATGCAATTGAGTATTAAAAAATTAAAATTGAGCTTATTAGGAGTTATATAATAGGTAAAGTTGTACAAAACTGCTGTTCAATTCAATCAATCCTTTAATTGTAAAAACACATGCTTATTTCCTCATTTAAATTCTAATAAAAATTCAATAACACTAATAACAATACTAATTAATAAATGACTAAACACTACTTAAAGCACTGATACACTGCTGTCAAAAGGTGAGCTCATTAGGTGGGCATCTATAGTCCAGGCACTTGAGCTAGCTGCTCATTGTACCGTTCCTATTAAATCTCTTACTTTCGCTCGAGCAACTTGGTGTTCTCTATAAAGCCCAGTACCTTGCCCAATGAAAACTTGAGAACCTTCGAGGGCTCCAATAGATCCTTCCCGAAATTCAATTCCTCACATGTGCAGATTACATGTAAACTCGTTTCCTCCTGTAGTTCGCATCTTCTGCACCACGGTTTGCTGTGTTGTATAGATGTTTTTTTCAGGGGACAGTGTCCAGTTACCAGTCCAGTAATTGTTTTAGCTTCTTTCTTACTGCGTCTGAGTAGGTTATCAGAGAATTTAGCATCCCCATTCCCTATTAGTGCTTTAGTATGGAGTTGACCTTCAGTCGATCTCCATTTCTTTATCTAACCAGGTCCAGATCTCCCTTCTTGCAGAATCTTAGTAATCCAATATACGAGCTCTGGATTTATGAAATGTCTTTTAGAGCTCTCCTTGGCTAGTTCGTCGGCTATTACATTGCCTTTTATATTCTCATGTCCCGGCACCCAAATCAGAGACACCGTGCAGTCTCGTCTTGTGTATTGAGGGATTGTTTGCAGTCTCTAACTGGTTTTGACCTAGTTACAGGGTTCGAAACTGCATTGATAGCAGCCTGGCTGTCAGTCATTATATTTATTTGTAGTAGTATCAGTGTACCCTCCGAGCCTAAAGTTGGAATGCCGTAAGTTGTTGGCTTTCACTCTAAGGGTCACATTCATAGCCTCCGCTTTCACATAAAGCTCCCAGCGGAGGGAGGCTCACAATGGTCTTCAAAGAAGCGGTTCCTGTACTGTTGACTGCACCAGTGATTCCCAGCAATGCCTGTCTCTGGACAGCGGTTAGCAGCTTCACACTTCTGTCCTTCTCCACCAGACTACTGCCCCGTATGTTATCGCTGGTCTTATCACGGCAGTATATAGCCAATGGACCACCCTTGGTTTTTGTCCCTAGGTTTTACCAGCAATTTTCCTGCAGCGCCAAAATAGTTGCGTAGCCCTGGTTGTTGTTTTAATTAAGCAATGTTTCCAGCTCAGTTTCGCATCGAGGGTAACACCCAGATACTTTCCTTCCTTGGTTAATTGTAACTCCTGCTCAAACAGTCTAATGTCGTCTAGGTCATTGAGTTTCCTTCATATTGGTGAAAGCAACCAACTTTGTATTTTTGTGGATTAACTGAGAGTCTTTGTGAAAGGCACCATTCCTCCACCATTCGCAGTGCATTGCGCATGATGCCTGCCACTACGCCCGGGAACTTCCCTTTAGCTACTATGACAATATCATCAGCGTACCTCTGCGTCCATATTAACCATACTTATCTTATGTTTCATGTAGAAAGAAAGGAATCATTACAAACTTGGGAATTATAAATTTTCTGTATTGTAAGTGAAATATGTATTAGGACTACACTTTTTTTCTAACTGACTTCGGACTTTAGTTACTTGCCTTTTTTTAAAGAAAGATGCATTAAACTTCCATAAAAAGCAAGTTTAATGCATCTGTAATGTATAATGATCAATTTTTGCCGGAAACTCAGAATTTACTAAAAGTTAAAATATTTCTAAATCTATTACCTACACTTTGGGTTAAGCTATATATGGTTCCTAATAACCTCATCTATTGATCATACATAACTTTAGAACGCTCTGCCAAACACCCAGTATATTGATTAATTAAATTTTATTATATATACATAACAAGGCTGCTGATAGCTTTTCGGTCTAGTCAACTTGTAGTACATCTTTCTTCTTTAATTTTAAGGCCTTGCTTTTACGAACCAGAAACTTAATTTAAACATTTTCAATATTTTTCCAAATCAGTATGATATTTTTGGTGTTGTCTTTTTCTATTTTTAAAATTGACTTTTTGTATTGCAAATTTGATAATATGATAAATAATGTTATACGGTCGAAACTTCACGGAGAAAAATTTAAAAAATTTCAAGAAAAATAAGTTTCTTTTAAAATGAGTACGTTTATTACAATAAATAATATAATAATTGTGTTACTTACGTATCTCTTACCAGTGCTAAAATATTACTTCAAATTTTAATCTAAAAATTGATAAATGAAACTATTACAATGATTAATGTTAGTTGAAATCATAGTGATTTTTAAGAAGTACCAGTCTGTTGTTTCAGTAATTTCAATTTTCCCACCTAATTTTCATAATTTCCAGGTATTTTACACGCAAATGTCCCAATAAGCCCCCTACCTGTATAAGCTGATGCCAGTTGAAAGTGCATCCTTCCAAAAGGTGAATAGTTTTAATAGTCACTGCGCTGTAGATGACAACATTAATTTTGTCGGGCAGCGTACATACGTTATAGATGGAGTACATTGCGTATACATTGAAAAAGATGTGCCCGTCGGCTATAAACACGATCAGTTGATGCCCAACACTCTTAAAACTTCGAGAAATCGCCTAGCACTGGAAAAAGTAGCCATTTGTGTAAAGGCACATCCCCTTAATATTTTTTAGTCTGTAATTAGTTATGTATGTACCTACAGTTTCTAATATTTTTGTTTTTATTTGCTAAAGTGAAAACATAGTTACATTTATAATTTATGGTAAATATTGTTGTTTATGAGATAAAAATAAACTTCTTAATACTGTGTGTCGTTTTAATTTCGAAATTCTTTCATCACCTTCCAAAAACACTATACGAACGCAAAAAGAAAAATAGTTATATTCAAAAAACTGTACTCTCTACCCCAAATGAAACAATATATCTTTTACTACAAGCATAAGTATATTTATTCTACACACATTACAAATATGTATATACCATATTAAATACTATATTATCACCACTAGTAAACTTATAATAGTTATATAAATAAAAAAGTCTATACTAAAATGTACTGTTCATTTTTGGTATGTATAACATATCAATCTTTCAGCATTACTTAGTAACACCAACCTAATAAAAATTAGGAACATTTTGAGTGAAAAACACGATTTCTATTGCATCGCATCTTTCATCAGTTTGAAAGCTATATCTAAAGTCTTTTCCCAAGCGTCCAGGCCTTCCTTGCCTAACGAAGGTCCCAAGTTCTTCTCGATTAGCTTCAAGAACTCCTCATTAAGAATCTAAAGGGAAAGGCAACGACATTATCCTCACTCAAGATATGTTAAAATTCAACTTACACTGAAAGATTCCACAGGTAGGTTTCTTGCCGCGTGGGTCGAACCAGTCTTCTGTAGCAGATTGACTAGAACTTCTGGATTGTCTAAATTTTCCACAATGGAAGCGATTGCGTACATGACGGTAACGCAATGAGCTTTGAATTTGGGAGTCTTTGGAAGAACGTCTCGGGGGGATATCTCGAAATGGAAAGTAGTCCTGGTACTCTGGCTTGCGATCAAAGAACCTGAAAGATGTTAGTAATTAGTATCGAAAAAGTCAAAAAGTTTCCAATCGAAAATTAGAAGTAAAGTACCTAACTGGTGTTAATCACCATGGTCTAGTTTTTATCGTGGTCTTTTTGGAAAATACATTAACTTGAAATAAAAGTACGAGTAAGTGGTACATCAAGGGGATAAACAACTGCGGTGGTTTATAGTAAAGAGGAACATGAAGTGAATAAAATTTTTGTGGAATACATTATGAGCACTTGCTTCTATCGAATATAAGAAATAAAGTATATCCCACAATTTTTACATTTAATCCCTTGACGGAAACTACAAAGGTCAAACTCTGCAAATGTAAATCTTTACGCAAGCCGAAAAGATTGCGACATCTTTCACACGCACCGTAGAGGTTTGGGACGATTATCCGTTTCGTGAGAATTGTGATGATATTGCATTTCCAATTACAAAAATGTGATAACAGGAGTTAGTTACTATTGCAGTTGACGTCTACACAGATACTGGTTTTTTGCTCTCGATCGTCAGAAGAATTGGAAATCTAATTGATGATAGGACAAGATTTCCAATATATCGATGTTTGAAAGGTAAAAATGCAAGAAGCCAAAAAAATCGCCAGCGCATTAGTACAGCTGAATAATGTGGATACACTTTTACTGTTCTAGTAGTTTTCAAGCAGTGGCGGCTGGTGTATATGTAACCAGAAGGGCTCTAACAATGATCGAAGTTCTTTGTATGCTATCGTAAGAATGCAAAAATGTTACGAATTTATGCGAAGAAATGCAATTATTGTCAGATCATTCCTGGTGACGTTTGGACCAGCCGCCGTTGCTTTCATTGATATATTGTTGTTTATAGGAGAAATTATAAGAATTATAACATTTTCATTGGAGAAGTTCGTAAATAGTTTATCGGCAAACGAATTTATCACTGCTAAATTTACGGATAATTATGACAACAATAAGAATTCAATTTGTTTTGTCTGCAGTAATTAAAGCTAGGAATATTAAATGCAGACGTAATATTTGCCAATAGTTCTTGTTTTGGATTTAAATTTATTCATCCAGAGTGGACTCCTTTATTTCATATTCGATAGAACAAGTATTTTTAATACACCCCGCAAAAGTTATTATTAAGATTGTTTCATATATATATATATTATATATATATATATATATTATATATATATATTTTAAATCTTTTATTAATAAAGAATCACAGTGAAATATTGATTTTACAAACATTTTTTTAAAGCTTAACACAATTATTTAATAATTCCGAACAGAACCTTAGTGAGAGTGAATTTGTGGTGCAGGTAAAATAAATTTATGGACAGGCTTAACGCTACTACAATTTATTCTTTTCAATTAACATATATATATATGTATTACCTTCCGGCATATGTATCATTAAGTATTATTTGATAATAGCGTTTATTTTTCTACAATTGACATATAAAGTCAATATTTCGATCGTCATTAGAGTTTCAAAATGACATATTTTAGGCACTAGTGCGTTAAAGTACCTATGTCACTTTACCCGCACGTGTGCAAAGTAATGTCATTTAATGGCGGAATCACTCATTTTTTGACACCATATCAATCAATATCTATTTTGTTGTACTCGCTAATTATTAATGTCAAAATAATTTGCAATCCTGTCAATTTGACAATGTCACATATCCATTTTATTATTTTTTTTTTTTTGGCGATTGTAGAAAAAATCATGTTTGTAACTCGTTACGAAAGTAGTGTTGTAGGCATTGGACGTATTTAACGTCGCATGTCTAAAACAGATTCATTTCGCAACTTATCACCTAAATAGCTATTATTGCGTTCATATGGTGAATATTTTTATTAAAATTGTACGTAAAAATAACATATTTGTTCATGTTCATATTATTAATAAAAATATTTATGAAAATATGATTACCATTAACAAATAGTATCTATGGACTAATGTAAAATGGTTTGTTATAATAATGAAAACGAATCTTATTATTGCTTAATGAACGATTGTAAAATAATATTTTATCATAACAATGACACATTTCATTCTGTTGACGAAAACTCACTCAATAAATGCGGATTATCAATTTCACGTCGCATGCCTAAAACACTTCCATGATGATTGCAGCAGTGCACGTAAGGTATCGATCGGTTTAAGCGTTTTTGAAGACGTGTGTTTGCAGTATTTTCTTAGTATCTAAGCCATATTCATTAAGTACATTTAATGTTAAGTCAGTTAAAGAGTTGACATCCAAATCAGAGCAAGTTTTTATTGTCAGTATAGATTCTTTAGCTTTTTCCTTTATAACATACTGGATTTCAACTGAAATGTCTTCTTTGTTGTTGTGTTTTATCGTGTGCTCCATCTTCCAAGATGCTAAACTACGAAACCTCGGCATTATGAATATCATTAGCAGTACTTAAGCAGACCGTTTTTGATATTATGTCAATTATCTTGTTCTATGTGTCGGGCAATAAATACGTAGCGCTAGCTGAAATGAGCTTACATTCAGCAAATTTCTCAGCTTTCGTTAGTATGTGCTGAAATAAATTTTGAAATACTTAAACTATTTTCTTGTTATTCACTAATATCATATGTACCACGAAATACTAGTTCGTTAACAGCAAGAAACTGAACGATCTGTAATGGACTTAACGTAAGTAATATCTGTGGCGTTCAAGAACATCCTGATTAAGAATTGTTGAGACTGACAAATTTTATTGCTGGCACATGTTGCCTCCATGCTCGATTTTTCAGTTAAGTATATTGCGAATAATTTAGGTTAGTCGTCGACCCTCTCGCCGGGGTCTGAATTTCTAAACCTAACTTCACTTGAAACAACAGCTTTCCAATATGGCAGTTTGTTATTGTTTACATTGGTACCTATAAAAATTAGTTTAATCTATATGATTTACTTATTTTATTTATTTATTTTACGCATTTTATTGGTTTTAAGTTACCCCCGCAGGTTTTGAAAACAATTAATGAACCTTGATAAGATGTATTGTGTAAAAGGGAAGGTTAGTGGCTATGACATTTACATACTTTGTTATGTATTATATTGTTAGGTTTAAGTGAAATAACCATGAAAGAACACGCTAATGGGCATCATGCTATTGTGTCATTCGCTCTTGTAAGGTAAATTCTGATGTTAACGATGGTCGCAGTTTCTTTGGATTTCCGAACGAATCTATTATATACAACGGGACAAGAATTAAGAAAGTACATGGATAAGAAGAACTATTGTCGTTGTGCAGAGGTTCCTATGTCACATTAGATCAATTTATTTGTTAGATACTCATTTTAAATTGTATCCTATATATTCACAATAATTGACTTAATTCATTTTATATTCACTTTTATTATTTAGTCAACGTCTGAAACTCTATCCACTTATGCATCCCGGACTTCATTGTTGACAAACCACTGCAAGGGTCGGATATTAGAAATGAATTAGTTGAAGAAAAAGGGGAAGTCTTTGCATTATACAGAATTATTAATTATAATATAAGTTGGTGTGTGTTCCTGTCAGAAATTTTAAAGTCTACAATAAAACGTTTCCATCGAAGTTGTTGCATTTTTATTAATTTATTTGAAGAAGAACCATACCATATTTATTCCTGGAAGAATTTTATTCTATAAAGTATATAAATAAAGATTTAGTTTCACAAAAAGGAAAGAATATGAAATCAGTTATTGTAAAACACTTGCAAATATATGTATCACTTAATCAAACATTATTTTACTAGAGTTGTGTTTTTATTTACTACAAGCTGTTCAGAAATATTTGCAATAAAATCACAATAAAAAACGCATGAGTGAATGAATTTTTCTAATCTATTTTCCTACTTCTTTTAAACTATAAATTACTCCACCCATTTGAAAATTCACGGCAACAGCTTTACATGATGGCAGAACAAAGGATTTTGAGAGCTCGTCCTTACTGGTTACTTATTGTCATTATAGATAAATTTACCTTTTGGGCATTGGTATTTTTATATCTTCTAACGATCTTATCTTAAAACCGCAAACGAAAATAACAAACGTCATTATCTATTACTGCAAACCGAAAATATGTATATATTTAAAGTCCTTTTATTTCTTATGCTCAATAGAGCTACCTGTTTATCAGTTAACCTGCGAAAATTATATTCATGTCATCTCTTTCTTTACTAGCAAGTGGCGCCTTCATTGTATCCCCTTTATGTGCTCAGCTTCGATATCTTTTACATTGCATTATTTTAAAAAAGATTCTACAACTTTATTTTTCTAATTTGATGTTACAATTAAGCTATTAAGACACTATACGGAGTGCGTTTATGAAGTATAAATGTACTAATGCATTAACAGGTGTACAAAAGACTTTTAGTGGAATATCTTAAGTTGAAAAACGGTGATTAATGTTCAAATTAGAGAAAATAACTTAAGATCGCGTTAAGTAAGGCCTTTTTAAAAAAACTATTTAAGCTATTTATTGCGCAGTTTATTGGCCAATTTAAAATTTTACACGTATAACATGGATTTAATCAGTTGCGCAATTGCGCAATAAATAGCTAGGTGTAAAACGGCCTTTAGACTCGTTCTTTGTAAGACTTGGCGCAAGTGTATCGTTTTTAAAACTTGGGCTCGTCTAATAAAACTGCACTTAGGAAGGTAGTTCTTTGCATAATATAACTATTATCCCATCATTATTCAACGTAATATGGCAATATGGTGTGAAATAAAACAATTATCAGTAATAGGTGTAAATCATACAACAATAACTGCATTGTAACGTGTTATTGTTGTTTTTGGCCCCGCGTTTTCACCATTAGGTCACATACATTAGACTTGGCACGTATACCTATTTACATTGTAAAATTAACAACAACGGCAATGTCATCTGCCAGCAAAAATTATCATCCAAATAAAAAAAACAGTGATAAATATTTTTTTATCGATTGTAAATACTTAGCAACGCAGTATCTTATTTTACTTAGATTATCACAAACTGTATGACCCTCTCTCTGAGGCCTATTAACACAAATATTAAAATTGTAAAATTAAATGTTTATTGGACGGAAAGGACATGCATTTTCAAAACCTTTTCAGGTAGGTAAAGGTTGTGCTATTTGGCACACAATACTGAGTGAACAGGTAAAAATATTTGAAGAGATCCTTGAATCCCTCACTACCTAATGATGCTCATTCGTAGATATAATCAGTAAAAAATATCTGGACGATTTAATACATATCCGGTGGAATTTTTAAACTATGATGAGTAACAAATCATAACAAAAAAGCTATTCATTCAACATTATTTTTACGTAGATTTAGCAAAATTTATATAAAAATAAGCCTTTTTTATATAAGTTATGCTAAATCTACGTAAAAAATAATATTATATAATGTTATATTTATATAAAACTTATATAAAAAAAGCCTTATTTTTATATAAGTTTTGCTAAATTTACATAAAATTAAACTTGATGTGGTTTGAAAATTTTGTTGGTATGGCAAGTGGATTTTTTATTGTGAACTTTTTGTTTTTTTTTATCGTTATTTATTATTACTTTTGAAGAAATATATAATAATTAAGTTTTCAAAATAAAGTATAAAAAAAAATAACCTACAAAAAAGATATGCTTAATCTTCTGTCAAAAAAATGCTATATGGGCTAAAAATTAATGGGGATAAAACAAAGTACCTAATAATGAAGCAAACCACAACAAATGAACAAAGATATAATAAATTCGAAACGGATACAATTTTGAGAAAGTAAATCACTTTGAATACTTGGGGGAAACGATTAAACAAAGGATACAATACAATGGAGTCAGTGAAGAAAAGGTTAAAATCAAAAGAAGTTTCCAGAGCAGCGAAAGTCAGAATATATAGAACAGTAATAAGGCCGACGCTAACGTACGGGTGTGAAGCATGGGTGTGGGGTGAGAAAAAAAGAAGTATTTTCGGGGGAACGAAGACAGGAGAAGGCGGTTGGAGAAAAAAAAAATAAATGGTGAAATAAAGGAACTATACCGGCATAGCAACATAATTCAGCATGTTAAAGAACAGAGGTTGAGATGGTTAGGACATATAAACAGGATGCCAGAACACAGACATACCAGAAGAGTACTGAAAGAAGGAGAAAGGAGAAAACGAAAAAGGTAGATCGAAGAAGAATGATAAGATGGAGTGACAGCAGACTTAAGAACTTTGGGGATATTGGATATTGGACTGAAAAAGTGCGTTACAGAACATAAGTTGATAGAGGAAGATTGTGCAAAATTGAGGAAATATAGTGATAAAATAATCTAAGGCGTCTTAAAGACCTGTGGAACTAATATATACTGTAATCGTCAAAATTTAACTAGATATAAGAAAGCAGAAGATAGCAAAGAGCGTAGTTCTTTAGAATAGAAACAGACATATAACCGTGTCTTCCACCCCATGCCTAACGCCCATATCGTTGTACCATTGGCATCTGTGCGTATCGTAAGGTTACTGCATGCGCAGTATAAGATCTTTACACTAAAGTTAAATTTTGTCGACTACGGTGTATGCATTTTTATGGTGCAGTATCATTACCTTACAACATATATACGTGGAAATCTTCTTTCTGTTCAAGATAAATACGGGGTCATGAAGGCGGTAGGATCAAGAGAAAGAATGATTTACCTGAAGTCGAGCGTAACTGTGTAAAAGCTTTTAACGTTCATTTTGTTGTGGCTATATATGGCTATTGGAAAGGTAGTTTTGCTTGCTAATTTGGTCTGATTAATGTTTTTTAAAGTACGAGGATATGGATCGAAATCTTTACTTAACCAATAATAGATTGATCATGCGCAGTGTGCATTTTTGGTATACCGTCTTCTTTGCTAATCATACTTGCTTAAAACATCATGATACCTACATAGGTCATACCATATATTTGAAATTAAATAATGCCTAAAATCTAAAAAATAATCTAAACTTCGTAAATTCTCAATTGCTTATGCAACCGAAACTGCAGTACGCTGAAATATTAGATAAAAATAGCCGGTAAACACGATGTTATACATTTAATAATTTTACAAAAATTGACGCGTTTTGACCTTAGTTTGTTGTTCACGCAGCTAGATTAGACACGTGAAATGATAAATTCAGCGGTTTTCGAGGTTCAATTTGTCGCTTTCGATCCGAAATCATCGCTTGAAGCTACGACATATTGACGATCGCGGTTTACGAATCTGACGTTTCTCAAAGGCTCGAAATTGTTGGCAAACTCAAACCGTTTTTCCGAACGTTTCACGCGATACGTTCGTTTTACATTGAGAGAAATAAAAGGATTGTTTCGACATTTCTTGCAATCTTAAATGTTATGCATTGATCTAACAATTAAATGGCCAAAATAATGCAGAAAATTGTTAACCTAAAATTTTATAAAATCATAATAACCCTCTAAGTGTAAAATTAACACTAAAACGTATTGCTCTTATTTAAAAAGGAATATACATTTAGTTAACCAATAAACGGTTCTCTCAGTGTATTGTGACAGTGATTCCATGTCTGCGATTTTAGGTCACTTCGATTTTCCATCGCCACCGCGTTTTTGGGTTAATGTTGGCATTTGTTTATTACCACACGTCATTGTTGTGTTCACTATATTTTTTCCGTTTTCTCTGCCTTTTTCGAAGTAGGAACATATACCAGTTCGTTTTAGGACTTCATAGTTATAAAGTTATAGTAACTTGTAACTAATTTCTAAACAAAATGTAGATATAAATGTAATCAAAATAGTTTTATAGGGAGTCGTCTAATTACTTATTACACGTTGGAAGTTCTGATGGTATTCTGGATCATGGTTGGTTATCGTTTGAAGGCAAAAAAACCTGAGATTATTATGACGAAATGAATGCTACAGTTTTCGAAGATTGGTTCACTCAAATGTTTAAACCATTTACCAGAAGGTGCTGCCATTGTTATGGATAATGCATCTCGTCATAGTTGGAAAGTTGCAAAAAGGCAGATCTGAACTGCTAACTCTAGTTAAAATGTATAAAGAAGAATACAATTCGTATGTCATTGATGAAATGGAGAAATCACAGACTAAAACTTTGAAATTGGTGCTTGCTGCCTTAAAAAAATGTACCTGCTGCTACCTGGCAAAAATGTATAAGCCGTGTTAATAAAGAAGAAGTGTATGAAAACATGTGAAAAATCTGAAAATGCCATCATTGATGATGTCTTGAAACCATTTATCATAGCAACTGGAGGGCATAGTGACAGTGAAGATTCAGAATGTTCGAAATCATCAGAGAACGTAGAACATATATGATTGGTCAACATCAAAACAAATCTTTTAATATTTACTTGAACAGCTTATAAATTTAATAAATGTATTGTATTACAGTTGTATACTTTATAATAAATGAATATGTTAATGTCTATTTTTTGTATTGTGATACATTCATTAATTATTATATGTTATTTTGTGTGGTCCAATATACTTTCTTCGACACATATTTTCAATTCTGACAGTTAGATATTGTCAGAGAATCAAAACATTAGTTAAATATCGGCTTCATGCATTTTGCTGATCTGAAACTCACTTTAATTTTGCTGCGTAGATTTTATTGAAGACTGTAGTGTGTAATTTGGGTTTAGAGATCGTTCTGAAATTCGTCTTTCTTTTTTTTGGAACAAGGTATAGGTATGCAACAAGTGTAGCGTCGGTTGCACAAACAATTGAAAATTTGTGGAATTTATATTCGCATTTAATTTGAAAAGATGGTACATTCTATACGTGTTACAAAAAACTGAAAAAAAATGATCTTTTCTTAAAAGGTTATTAATTTAAGAAATCTTAATATAGGTAAGGAGTACTAACGAATTTGACATAACCTAAAGAAATTGATGATAGATTTATAATTTGGATGGGAAATGCAAATTTTGATTTGTATTCCCTTCTTTTCGTCCTTTATATCTTAAATAATTTTGCATAATTGCAAAATTAGAGCAAAATTTGTTGCGTAATGTGTAAAGTTAGTACATCATTGACCTGATTAATGCTTGGTTGCTCCCATGTAAGAGATATCTTTCTTATTATTAGATATGTCAGAGTTATTCTCTAGGTGCCTACCAAAAATTGAATAGATACTCTTTTACATAAAATACAGTTTCCGTATGAAAGTATAAAAGTCTGGTAACTACCGTTTTTAACAATTTACATTACCGATTTTTTGTTTTGGTATAGTTTAATGATAATTCATTGCTTTTCATGTTTTCAATATACTAGTAACTGCTTGCTATACTACAATTGTATTGAATATACAAAGTGCACAGTAGATAATAAGTACAGAAATAGATGGGGCAGCATTTTATGTGATTTCAAGACTCACGTTCGGCATCATGACAGTCCGAAATTATCAAAACTTTTTCGATATCTTACAGGTAGCTATAAAAGGTAGATCAGGTAAGTTGCGAGAGTAAATATCTGCCATGACGTCACTATTGACTGTTCCAGAAACTCGCTTTTATTAACCTGGGAGATAACTGCCGTTTTAACGTTTCAGAAACTGGGCATAAGTGGATCTGCATTAAATTGGTTTGATTTATGGTTTACAGACACTCCATATTTCTATATTAAATGCAATTAGATATTATACAAGTGGAAGAGTCTGGCGAACTGCTTCACTTTTGAATGGCTAAACAAATGAATATTTTTTTGTTGAATTGCTTTTTGTCGTTGAAGGGTCAATCATAATGCGTCAAATAGTTGAAGAATAAACGTTTGGTAAAGTATTGAAGCACGCTTTTACATCAATTATTGACTGGTATATGGAAAACTGTATTTCATTGGAATATTTTTACATCTATAACTACTAGGTATAAACCATGTAAAGTCGATTATTTGGCGTCTTATATATACACAGTTATAAATGTTTACAGTGCGGATAGCGGTGAGCTTTTTATATTACCTATTAACAATTTGGCATAAACCAAATTAAACGTATATTCACCATTTATATGGTGTTGCTTAGGTTAGATTTTGCAATTTTGAATGTTTTTTTTTCTAGTTAGTATCTAACGATTATACTACACTGCACTGAGAGAAATATTAGAGGTGATATTAATAATCCATATTCATTCTGTGAATTTTCACCGACAAAACAAAATATGTCATTGTTATGATAAAATATTATTATGTTTGATTAAGTAATAACAAGATCCTGAAATAAACTAGTTTTCATTATTATAACAAATCATTGTGCATTAGTCCATGGAAAATAGTTGTTGTGTAATTATATTTTCATACGTTCAATAAATAGTTTTGTTAATAATATAAATATTCAGGATATCAACGCAATAAAGTATTAAATGATCTTTTCTTCATTAGTTCAATGATTTGCAAAATATTGACAGATCGAACAGATAAGATAACTTAATCGAAGGTGAGAGTTTAGCGTGTGGCCCCTAGAGGGATGATCAATCATGATTTCTTTTATTGTTTCAGGATCCATTTTTGGTTCAATCTATATAGACAAATTGGTACTATAATTTTTTTAATTTGAAGTTTTTATTTATAGTAGTTTTACTATAAGGTTATTCTCCATTATAATGGCAATAATAATGTCTTCCTTGTCTAGTAATGAAGAGTTAAATACAGGACAATGTAAGGAGTTTATATAACAATGCAACAACTTCATGGACAAAAACATTGGTAAAACATATATAATATTTAATTTAAGATTAAAATATGTAAATATTTACATACACTAAGCTAAAAATTACGCAGTTAAAGAGTATAATTATATTAAATATTTCATCATAGGTAAACATGTTTTCGTTCATTAATTCGTCTGGACAATACAAACTGATATTTTTAAATTTAAGCTATGTATTTTACGACAAGAAAAAGTTAAAAAAGAATGTGGTTCTACTTTGTATTGGAGAAAGTATTATTTGCAGATAATCATAATTTCATTTGTGGATACATAGTGTCTCGCAGTCCTAGACCAACTTATGAAGTAAATAGAAATGATTATCATGTATGAGTCCCCATAATAACGTATGCCTCAAAAGTTTTCGGAAAAATGCAATAAATTTAATTTATAATAAACATGATCCGACCCAGCTGGTGTTGAAAACAAAATGTAGTAAATTGACTCATGTTGAATATGCCGTATCATTTTTATATATGTATAAAGTCAACAATGTCGTACAAGTTTGATATTCGTAGAGATTTTTATCAGTTGGTGGGACGAGTACCTAAATACGGTATTGTTAGGATCTACAGAGAGCAAGATATTCCTGTTTCGACACTCTATCGGACAATAAAAAGATTGCCAGGGGGTATATCTTGTATCAATTTAACTAAAAGTGGTTGTAGAATTTTGTGATTGTGTTCGTGCTAGAGTTGTCATTTCTTCGTTGTTGTATTTAAATAACACACACACTAAATCTTTTTTGTATTTTTGTATATTTACATAGTAAGAGATATTTACAAATGCATTGTCCCTTAAAATGTCGGAACAGAACTAACTATGAATAGCAAATACAGTGAACTTATTACAATGGTAGAATTATAATAAGGTATTACAGAAACGTGACAAATGCAACTTTTGAACATGAACTATGATTCAAAGTCCCTGCAATTCAATAACAGCAAGTAATAAACAGAACCTTACTACTACCAACGTGTGAAAATGTAGTTACCACAACAAATATTATTCATAGACTAATATGCCATGTTTTGTTATAATAATGGAAGCTAATCTATATCACTAATGAAACTTGTTATCAGTTAATCAAATATTGTAAATAATATTTCATCATAACAATGACACATTACGTTCCATCGATGAAAATTCTCTCAATGAATGTTGTTTGTTTGTATTATACTATTTTTCTCAGTACAACGGCATCAATTTTCTTTCTTTTGGTTACAGATAACCCTCCAAATGTCGTTCAGGCGAAGCTTAGTAAGGATTTTTTGTGACTTTTGAGTGGAAAGGTATATTATGGGAATTGGGAAGCTCAAAATGAAAAGCAGTTATGACGCAGAATCTCTCAGAAAGTTCACGCTGCTATCGTCCAAAAACTGATGGGCCAAGTGAGAAATAAATTATGTGCCATAAAGGAGCATGGGCCTTTATCGGTCATATAAGTTCTTTAAATGGTATATTGCATATTGTATAACACAGTATGTTATTATAATTACTTATTACACACATATTTCACACAATACATTGCCTTTTTGTTCAATATTTTTTGGGTATTAAAATCGGCCCTCTAGCTATAAGCTATAATTTTTGTAGTTACTGTTTTATATACATGTAAATACCCACGGTATTATTCTTTTAGAACAGTATGATTTAAAATAAAACCAAAATGGTAGACAGACAATTTACACTTTTGTGGCATCTATAAATAAAATCTTGTGCTATTTTCTAAATGGAGCATACGAGAGCCAAACAAAAACACGGAAGTTTAATTTAAGAAAATCCAATGTTTAACCTAGTAAAATTATGACGAAAAGCATTCTAATCATGAAGATAAGAGATGTATAAAAGAAGTTTTATCATTTTTTTCACTTTCGCAGATAATTACATTTTTGAAAGTGTTCAATGGAAAAAAAAAGAAAGCGTTGATGTTTTGAAAAAGAAAGAGCACTTGAAACGCGGTTCACACATGATTTCATTTGCTTAAAAATGATACGTAGTCTTAATTTGCTTGACATGATTAGAAATGAGATGTTGTTCGCTTAACTACTTTTTATTTTACATGATGGATAAGTAAAAATAAGTCAGTTCATTCAATGTTGTCAACATTATATTCTCCGACACAACACAAGACACACATTTAATATCATGTTGATGTTACCCTTTCACTCAATTTTATTAAAAAAATCGATTAAGAAATACTTTTAAATTGTTTTCACAAAGACGTTTTAGTAAGATAGCCTGAAGATGGCCAATAGTGGCCGAAACATGCAGTTGTTTGTAAAAGCTACTTCTAAAAATACTTATAATAAACAGAATTGAATGAACTGATTTATTTCTACTTATCCATCAAATATACTATCATCCAATTACAAGTAGAAAACAGCGATGCTTTTTATTTTATTTGAAAGCATAAATTTGAAATTATAAAAGAAAGGAAAGCAGCGTGAGCAAAGGTAAAATGTTTCACGCTTTCTATTTGCCCAC
>RXPK01004521.1:0-84715 GCA_004143645.1 Protaetia brevitarsis
CCTTTTGAACATACGCTAAATACGGAAAGTCCGAACGCTTTTGCTGCCCTACCTCGAGTAAAGCGTTGTGAGCGTGGATTGATGATATATTCATAACGTCACTGTTATCTATGAAAGCGCCTTGAGTTGCAAAGGGAACGGTTAAAGCCTAGATCATCGACGCTAAAAGCGCATAAGCGTACAATCCGAACGCACCCCTAGTGACTTTAGCAGATTCCGGTAAGTAGATATCTGCATGACATTTGAGAACATCGGAACTACCTTCTTGACAGGTGAAAATAATAACTAATATTAGCTGTTTTCGGAGAGGAATCACAAACTAGGCAGAGCCAATCATATACTGTGAAATCAGTCAGAAAACTGTTTCGGATTTCTTTGAACCAATCGAATCGCGTCTGACTAGTTTCTGATTCCTCTGCGAACACTTATTATACTAGCATATTTATATTATATAATATTTTGATGCTCGTAATGACGAGCACAGCTGATGTCAGTAAGGTTAATATCAAAACCACAGTATATATGTATTATGATAAGGTTTATACTGTGTCAAAACCAAGTAGTGCAAAACTAGGCAACCAAATATCTATATAAATTGATAACCAATAAAAAGTGAAACATAAGTTTAAAAAATCTACCAATTCCGTTCTTGACGAAGCAAATAGATTGATTCGAATAATTTTAGCAAATATTAACTTCAGTACTTGTCTAAATTAAAATTGACGGTCTGCTGTCACAATCTCACCAATCGAAGGGTAAGCGCTTTTCTCATAAAACTCTGGTAAGAGACGCCAGCGGTAAACATGTGCGATTGATGGTTCGACAGGCGGTCGAAAGCAAACTGTCAAAGTCATCAAACAGGTCGTGATATTTTCTACTGATTAGTGTCATCGATGAAAAAATAATAATAATCGGTAATGTTTTATTTTCTTATAATGAATCTTGAAAATGTCAGTATTTTGGCCATACGCAATAACAATAACAAAAAGAAGTCTTTTTTGAGTGCATAGTATATTTCAAAAATAAAGCAAATAACTTCACCTTTCGATTTGGGATTAATCATTTATTGACTTTCTGTTTCTATTCACAACTCATTGTGAAATAACTTTGACCGTATAAATGTCATTAATGCGCTCTAATTTTAAGCTAAATAACTTAACAGAATTCGTACTTGTGCCGATTTCAATCAACTAATATTGATTTTTAAGAAGGCTATATATTGATGAAAAAGATCCTATTGCGCAAAACATGTATGCTAGGTTGTAATATCGATATTTTTAGCCCATCACTACATTATTCAGAATTATGTTAGGTATCTCTACTTTAAGTTTGGCCACTTGACTGCGGGACACTGTGTATACATAAAACGCAATAATAATAGAATCGCGAACAGTTTTATTAAATCCATGGAATTAGGATTATTTACGCAACTATTCTAATAATAGATTCACATCCTACCATCTCATCATTTTTTTTAAGAAAAACAAAAGAACTTATTTTCAAATTTATTTTTAATATAAATACATGGTATCCAAAGCATAAAAGTAAAAAAAAAAAAAACACTATCATAGACAATATTAAGTAGAAAAGAAAAAGGTGTCTCAATATATTTTCATTTCTATTGTGCAAGTTCATTTATTTACAGCCCGTAATATTACCGATTACTTGCAATAAAATTAGTACGCGCTCGAGTTGCTTATTTCTGCACTTCTAGAACTAAATTAATAGTTACACATAGCATTTTAAAAAGAACATGTGTAGGATGAACAATCTATCTCTAATATAGTACATTATTTCAGGTACCATTCATATAAAAGTAAAACAGATTAAAGGATAATAATTTTACGTATTTCCAAATATACAGAATATTTTACATTGGCTGCGTTTAGGGAATTTAGCGGTCACCACCTTTCGACAGCGAAAAAATATTTCGCTGGAAAATATGGCGACCGCTAGATCATCCAGCAGAAAGTCGGGATAACCGGCAAATATTCAAATATGAATTTGCAAGGCGTGTGAACTATATGAAATCGTCAAGTAATTGTAGTAATACTAACTGTTTATTGTTTTATTATTATTATTAAAGTGATGATGGATAAAGTCAAATAGAAACTATTGAGTCGCAGATAAAATTTGTAGATTGATCAAATCATTTAATTTTATGTAAATAGTGAAATACAAATGTATATATCAATACTTTAGAAATAGATATAAAAATGTATGATTAATATTTTTTTGGAGTTTATTTGATTATTACCAATTAGGTTATATTTAGCAGAGAAAATAAAGATGAACAAGGATATTATATTAGTGATATCTCATTAAAATGTGGTTTTATTTGAGACGCTGAGAAGTGTTGTCCGAATGGTCACCTAACCAACAACCGCTACCGCATATGCTGCTTGACTCGCAAGATTGGCAATGATGCACCCTTCTTTCTCAGCCGTACTGCCGGCATGTAAAATATGTTACTTTATACAAAATAAATAAAACTTATTTGAAAGTTTTAATTGGTGTGGTTGCTTTTATTTCCCATAGTTTCGTGATTAATATAATTAGTGTGTACAATTTCTTATCCCGTTATATATGTGTAATTAGATATTTTTGTCTAAAATTAAATATAAATATTTAGTTTCTTTTTTTTATCAAAAGAAAGGCTTGAGCAAGTAATATAATCTATCAACATAGCCCAATTCTGAAAACGCCGCCATCAAACAAGTAAACAAAAGGTATGCGTTAGCAAAAGCTACTCTTATGAACTGTTCAACGAGTTCCAGCTGATACAGCTCTAGCGGTTTTCGCTTCGACCGCCGTAACTACCTGAACGCAGCCATTCAAACATTACCTGCATTGATATAACCTCTTTTATCAAAATGACATTACAATAACCGATTTTTCGCGACATAATCTAGCTCAAAATTATGTTGGATTATGTGTAAACCTATCGTTTTCGCGAACGTTGCCTCGTGAGGGGAATACATATGACGTCATCTCTCAAGCATAATCTACCATAACCTGGTCCTGAGGAGTGTATGTTAGATTATGTCAAGAAGAAGAAGTGGTCGTCTAATTACGGATTTGGAGGTGGGGTCGTAATCTAACATAAATTTAGACTATGTCGCGGAAATTCGCCTAAAATATCTCAAAACTTTCTTAAATTGGATAGTTTGTAAAACGTTCTCCTGCATGCAATTAATTTTTTAAAAATTATTAAATAATTTACCGTGTTTTCACTTAAAAAATAAGGTTTGTTTGCTAAGTTTGATATATAGATTTGTAAAAAAAAAATTATTTCATGGTACCTAATTTCATATTTCAAAATTGTTTGCAAAATTAAACCTAGCTACTACAATACAGTAACTATGAAATGAATTTATAATTTAATTCAGATTGCCGCACAGCAGTGATTTGCACCTTAAATTTATACATGGATTTTTTTACTTACATACGAAGTTTCTGTTTCTTACTTAGTAATGTGCATTATATTAACGCAACTTGATTCTTCAACAAAATTGACCTAATCTCTGGGGTAGTTCATTGCTGTACTCGGAGATTGATACAATGGCCTGCTCTGTGTCGTATAAATGGCAGCAGCTGCAGCTGGTGCTGGTTGATACTGAGTTTGGCTACGAACTGGATAGCCAGCTGTAATACTTCCTGTATTTTTTGGTGGTTGTGCTGGTGTTATTGGTATCGATGTACCATGTAATATATGGGAAGATTGTGGTGTCAAAGTATAATGTTCCAGAGGTGGTTTTTGATCCAAATGGTAACTTTGTGGCCTAGCAGTTTCATATACGCCTCTCCCAGGTTCTCTTGGTTGAAGATGTGAAGTGTAGTATATCAGCTCTTGGTGAACAGGATAGAATCCAGGTTGACTTGCATATTGCGTCGTTTCTGTAGACAATATTAACTGCTATTAATTTAATAAATTGAAAGGTATAGTTAAGAATTAGATAGCAAATCGCGTTAATCAGCACAGTGGGAATGTAATACTATATGATGAGTCAAAACCAGGCTAGAACACAGCAGATTGTATGTCTTTTGTAAATATAAGAAGAGCCTTTCTTTATTACTATATCAATTATATAAATATTTTCAAAAATAACTAGAAGCAGTTATTCTTAATTAGTTACTTTAGTAAGTTTATAGTAGTAGTAGATTTTAGTACAGTGGATGTTATCTTAGAGTTCATTCAACAAGTTCAGGCCCTTAAGGTAGCTCAGTATCTTGCTGAATGTGATTGCTTTCAGGTCTTCTAGGGAAGGGTCAGCCTTTCCGAAGGTTACATACCTGATTCTTGTAACAGCAGGGACAGAAAATAAGCTCAACTGTCTCCTCATCTTCTAAACACAATTGGCATTCAGTCTCATAATATAGCCCGAATCTGTGAAAATGCTATTCCTAATAAAGGTACTCACTCTGAGGTGAAGAATGATATGTCGCATTAGCCACTGGACCTTTATAATTATATCCTTGATGATATATTGACACAGGTACACTTTGTGGTGGACTCGGACTCCTAGGCCGTTTTACTGTAGGTTTGAATGCCTGTTGGGGAAGTGGTCCACGTGCTAAAGGTTGTGGTACAAATACTTGCTGATGAACTAAATTTCCCGGTAATGCCTGGATTGGTAGCATTTCGCTAAAAATGACCATTAAGATTGTATTTTGTGTATAACTAATATCAACCATACTAACGCAGATTCCTTTACTAATTGCCTCCTTCTATTATCATCCTCATTTAGCACTTTCTTTAGTTGCAGAAATAGCTGGTGTTTCTCTTCTTTTAATTGGATTAATTTCGTTTCTAACTGAGAAATTTGTTCCCTAGTCTCACCTAATGTCATGACATCTTGTTGTTCTCTTGCTTCGCGTTCTTTTCGTAATCTCTCTTCTTCGACTTCGGCTTCTCTTTCTTGTTTTTTTCGCTGTCGTTCACGCAAGATATGTGCTTTCAACGCTTTTCGCATCTGCTCCTCGCGATCAGGAGCTTCCGCAACGGCTGCGGGCATTTCAAGTTTTTATGTAAATTTCTATGAATTACACATCAAATAGTGTCCAATAAACAAAGATTTGTATTGTAATTTGATTTTATTTTACTAAAAAATAATGCATATTTTAAATTAATGCATAAAACCTAACCTAACCATTACGTGTCAAATATCAGGTTAAGCAACATCGAGACTATCTATTCTATTTAATGTAGGCAGCTACTTGACTATATATTTTGCTTTTTAGTTCAGACAAAGAACATATAAAATAGAAACAAATTACATCTATAATAATCTATAATAAAGGCTCTAATATAGGAGGTTTAAATGTGGCAAAAGGAATATTTATGATGCTTTTAATCGAATGACGGTAAAGGTATCGTTTGATTATTGACGTTCATCGAGAATTAGATTATAACGTTTGTACTGTCAAAATCATTCGATTATGAATGATTTGTTGGAATGATTATTCTATAACATTTAAAAAGTAATGGTGTCAATATGTTTATTTATCAAGCCATATCTATAACAAATCAGGTATTTTACGTAATTTTCCTATTTTCAGGCAAGTAAACATACTTCATTGTTTACAGGTCTTACATTATTTAGATCTCATTATAAAAGAAACCTCAAATCTGCCTCAAATGTTGTGGAGATGAGAGTAGAATGTAGAGAAAGTAGAATTATAAGAAATATTCGGATTTAATCCTGGCAAATTAGTTTATTGTGCTGAAGTAAATAGCGCGGTATACATTTAGAAATCTACATTATCGACGCGACGCTGTTTTGCAAATAGGTTTGTTCGTTTTGGCACTAGAGTCACGCAGCGCATCGCAGCCGTAAGCATTTCTATTCGATTTGATGACAAAATGAATCGGTAAAAAAAGAACACTCCGAAGTCGGTGGAGTTAGAAAAAAATGTTTTCTAAAAATGAAATTCAAAGTTAGTCAGAGTTATCCTTCTAGCCTTTTTTATCAAAATAAAGTTTCTTAATTCCGAATGAAATAAAAATAATAAAAAAAATGTGTCTGAGGATAATTATAATGCCAATGTAATGATAATAATTTTTCAAAAATCGCAAAATAAATTGTACTTTTTATAAAGCTTTGGAAAGAAGTTTTTGTAGATAAACAAGCAATCTGTAGATGACATGTGAAAAGAATAACAAAAGCACCCTTCAGTATTTCCCAATAAGATGGCGCTTTTGATTTGGGAGAAATCACAGCGCTAAAGTCAAAATAAAATTAAGTTAAATCCATATTACATTTTACTAGAAAACTGGCATATAAAAGTAGTGATGCATAAAAAATGTGTCAAGTAACGAGTCCTTTCAATTAAAATTTATTATAGAATTACTTCCTCATATACAGATGTGTGTAACGGGTTATCCAGCTAGACGGATTATGAGTGATATATATATTACATACTTCCATAAAATTATATAAACAAGGATATATAGTCCATAGATATAAACATGATACAAGAAAATAAGGTATGCTCATCTGAAAACCAAAACTCGTCTTTTTCGCGCATTGGCCCTCAGATACGTCATCAACTCGGCTGTCGCCATTGTTCTTGATGTATTTACAATAACTATATTTATTTTAACAAGTTTCAGTTTATTTTTACATCGATTAGAACACTTTATTTAGTTTTTATTTAATGTTTTGTGTCCTCTTATGCTTGTAGTAGTTTCGATTTACGTGTATAGTGATTTTAGTTACGTGTTATAAATTCGTTTTAGGTTTTGTGTGGATAAACTGTGTATAAACGTTGTAGTGGAAATTCTTGAGTGACTTTCATTCGTTTGAGGGAGTAGATAAAAGAATTGAATGAATTTGTAAAAAAGAAAAAAAAAACACTGCACTTACAATTATTCTCTTTTTTTATCTGCATTTTTTTTAATTCCAACACTGTCTGCATTAATGTTTGTACCAGACTAATAGATATTTCATTTGCCATTAAAAAAAAATATGAACCACTTACAATTGTGAAATGTTAGTACGTGTAAGTACAAAGTATGAAGGTAAGAGCTGAAGAAGTGTATGTCCAATTAAAGTAAAGCTTGTAACTATTAATGCTCTATTTGCTTCATTGCACTAAAATAAGCAAACATAAAATGTTATACAAAAGGCAAAAAATACTTTACATCAACAGAATCGCTCATCACAAAGCAATACCGATTTTACATTCAATTGAAAATTACATTTAAAAATGTGAATTATCTAAAAATTTTCTTTCAATGCAATTTGATTGAATGGCAAAAAAAACAGTTTTATTGATTTTAAGAGGATAGATTTAAAAAAAATGGGAGTTAATTTTCTTTACGTTGGTAATATCTATTAAATTCTTGGATTGGTAGGACCGTATGGCCCTCAAATACGTCACATCTAGATGCGCAAGAGCATACCTTATATTCTTGTATCATGGATATAAATAGCATTTATTTTACTTGTAGCGCTGAGGATTCTTAGAAAAGGCGCGGATCAGAAGAGGTTGAAACTTTTAACATAAGCAGGTGTATGTTGTTTGGCAACACATGTAGATAATCGGCAGGTCGAAATTAGGTGTTCGATATTGTCTCTGAGAATATAAATTTGTTGTTGACTATTTACCCATTGCATTACCCATTATATTATATAAGACCTACTTGAACATTATAATCTATTCTTTGTTAAAGTTTTGCATGAATATTTATCACTATTCAGGTGCATTTTCTATATACCTGTTTTAAATTGTATGTAAATGTAAAATTAGATAAGTAGGGCAGTTAAATAAGAAAAAAACATCTATTTTTTGGCATTTATGGGCTAGATATTACTGTATAATTCATCGTTTAGTGAAAATTAAGGATCATAATAAAAATGGTAATGTTTATTATTTATAAAATTAGAATATAACGTTGTGTTGGCTACGTATGCGTATATCAAGCAGATAAGTCTAAAACTTAGATTAAAATTTTATAACTTTTTAAAATACGAAGCAAGTATTCGAACATAGGTATACGTTTTAAGTAAATGCAGAACTTTACATAAGATCAATATTGCATTCCTGGGTAAGGATATCTCGCCCTCGTAAATCTATTAACACTATATACTGTGACGGTACCATTAGATGGAAGATCTAATGATGCATGTGAATAGGCAACCCAATTGACTATATCTGGTTTTAAAATTTCTAACCATTACTAGATATGCCATTGAAACATAGATGTCCGCACAATGCAGAGGCGTCGTAGCTATTTTGATCTTACGAATCCCCACGATCCCCAGCATTAGAAAGAAGCGCACCCATAAGGCCTCATCCACCTGTGTACTATGTACTAGGAGCGATCCTTCTTAAACAGCCATGGGGCCATGGCCCCACCATTGCAAATTACAAATTAATCATTAAGGAACTTTTATTTTCTGTACAATACCAATAAATGTATGTACACACAGACACACGTTTAAGCACACAACGACCGTTGCGATTCCCGTGATTTGATGCGACCAAATGCGCTTTGTAGTTATTTATGCAGGCAAGCGGCGAACTGCGGCCACGTCTAGATTGGCCCCGACTGTTAGACGTTTGTAGCTACCCGTGCGGAGCAAGCGAAAGAGGGGGTGGTCGCAGTATACGCAAAATTACATTGGAGTGGGCCAACCGTTTCGTGGCCTACTGCCGGCTGGTTGATCGAGTCATCTCGTCAGTGCTCGGCACTGTGCGGGAAGGGTCCCCCACTATTACGGTAGGCAAGCGTGTTAGTCAGACGCAGACGGGCCAGTGGCGTACGGACTTCGGTATAAACACTTCCCCGCAATAAAAATTGGCTTCAAGCATATTTAATATTTATTAATTATAGTAATAAAGTATAGCATTATTCTAGGATGACATGGCAAATTAATTTTTAAATTAAATTAATTAATATAGTAAGAGAGTATTCCTAAAAATAAAAAATAATAATAGTGTTTTAATTAAAAAAAGACAAGCTAATTGCTTAGTAAACAAAGAAAATAAAAATTGTTTCCTTTTTTTTTGTAAGAAGTACGTGGAGTTATGCATAAAATATCCATTATATATTACTCGAAGATCTTCGCTTAAATACCGAGCTCATGTGCTCTATGTTGTGATATGTTTTCGTCGATATAAAAGCACATAAACACCTGAACTAAACGAGTGACTCATGTATACTTAAGCCATAGAAAAAGAGTGGGAAGAACACGCTTCGACAAATGCGCATTCTAGTTTAGAGCTTGAAGCTTAATTGCCAAAACCAATTGTGTGTTTTAGCAAGTGTAATTTTATTTTATTAACGGTATATTAAAGCTTTGTGCAGGTTTCATAAGATGTTAGGTTTGTTCGAACATGCAGTTCGCGAACCGTTCACGATCATGTGAACCAATCAGACAGCGCATTTCAGTTCGCGAGGACTCCAATCTGTTCTCTGATTGGTTTACGTGATCACGAATCGTTCGCGAACTGCATGTTCGAACAGCCCTGTTGTTGTGTGTTGTGTGTAGTCCGAAGGTGTCTACTACCCGAGGACTTAAAACTTAAAGGTGCTTTTTTTTTCGTATGATGAATCGACAAAATTCTATGTATTTTTAGTAAATTTAGCAATGAAAATACGCTTGTAGTTTCTCACAAAGCGAATTATTAAAACAGATGTGTTGGGTAAGGATTGAAGTGCTTTCACTTGGTCGGAAAACAAATTGATTTGTTCGAAACATTTCAAAGAAGATTTATTATAAAAGCAGGCAATATAAAAAGTAATTGCAATACAATCAGCTTAAATTTTTGCGCCAGCCTAACGATAGCAAAGACGCCAGTCTTACAATTACTATACTTTTCCGTGGAATTTAGTGGTTGAATTAGAACAGAAACAGCATCCTTTAAAAAGAAAACTGAGGTATGGACTGTACTATGTTGTTTTAGTTATTGTTTGTCCAATATAATTAGAATTTTTATTACAGGGTTTATCGATATAAATGTCCAGCAATTTTCTCGTGGACAATTGTATTGCTCATTTTACTTGCATTTTGTTTGATTAAATATTAAAAAAGAAGAACAAACGCTGTGAGCTTTTCATATCATCTGTTTTAAGCACGCACATGACAACAACTTCAAAGCAATTTGAAAGCAGCAACAAGGTTGATGTGGTGGTGCTAAGGGTGATAAAATTGGCATTTGTAAGACGTTTTTACATTTTGTAAATATAATTGTATACGTGTTTATATTTATTTATATATTTTATTTTTTTCCATTACACATTTCATAAAATGAGTGCAAAAATAATTTATACTTTGTGAATATGTATAATTTATATAATGTGCATCGTCTTGCCGTCTTTGCTGCCATTACAGGGGCACCGGCGGCCATGAGTTATTATTATGCCTGCGCCCGCGGAGCGACTTAAGATGTTCGTCTCTCAGTATTTGCCATGGAGTAAGGGAAACCACGAAAACCACACTCTGAGAGCAGCCTGTCGGGCTCGAACCCAGGACCCTAGCCAAGCGTGCAAGCCACTCGACCATCAGCCGGGAATAATATATGTATATGAGTCACTGTTTTTCTTGCTTGAATGTGTGCATATCTATTCAAATTAAATTTTGCTGCTAGCATTGACCTTCAAAATAGCTGCCTTAAAAATTAGATTCCACCTCGAAGCGAGTTCTATGACTTACGTGCAGTTTAAAAACTAAATACATATATGCAATTCTGAAGGAAATTTAATTTAAATATATTTAAGTAGATAAATATTCCCGATAAGAACTTAATGCATTTTTCATTTTAAAATGTCTTCTAAATTTGTTTACATTAAGCTTTTGTGTGGGTATTATTTTAGATAGCAATAAACGAGGTAAACTGATTCAAAACTTTGTAAAATTAATACAAAAAAACGGGAAGAGAGGGGAGGGGGGAGTTGGCCGGAGATTGGCCTGAGTCATTAGAGTTTTTTGAACTTCTAGTAGGAACTTAATTTTAAAACTTATAGAGTATAGGCATGGCTGACTATGGTTTATTTAAGAGAATGATTTTCAGCCTTATAGCACTTTTGGTATTCAGGGTGTCGATATCGACTTTCTTATTTTAAATGGAACGATACAATTTTTATGAGTCCAGGTCCAGTGTATTGTTCACATCATTTTATATAAGTTCATATTTGTGTTTTCCTATTCCTAAAACTAATCGTTTTTGAGATATTTGCATTTTTGTCAACATTTTGACGTTTGCACTCTTTCCAATAAAATTGAATACCTTATAGGCTAATAGACATTAAGATAATCTACTGATGTGGATGCATTGGTATTGACTACAACAGCAATAACTGTAATATCCTATACAGGATGTCCAGAAACTCATGTCCAATATGGATATCTTTAAAGTAAAAAGCTTTTTTTTCAAATGGAACGTGATATTTTTCAGTGCAAAATTCTACATCGAAGGCTTAGGGTACCTATTTCTGACAGTTTTAGAAAAAAACGGCAGACATGCCAACGTTCCTACCGTTAAGCAAGTTATTTGGAACACTCTGTATATCATATTTCAAAAAACTGCGCAATCTTTCCCTGCATTCATTTGTAATAATAATTGAATTGACTAGTTCCTAATTATTAGTGAAATTCATTTAAAGACATAGACCATAATTATTAGATAATAGCAAGCTGTGAGTGTTATTAGATATTAACAAATGAAAGCATTGTTTACATCGTTTGACATTTAACTTCCTTGTAAGTTATTATTATAGCGACCATTATTGACAAATTTATATGAAGAACAAACGATGGAAAACATAAATAAAGCAATAAACAACTTAGATATTTACACAGTAAATAAAGGAAAAAATAATTATCTACCATTCCAAATATTCCTAACATTATTATTATATCAAAAAAAAACCGCGATTAATTCATGCCTATTGCATTACGCAGAAACAATTATTCACATGTATATAAATTAATAATTTATACTGTATTTGAAAATATAAAGAGGTGTTAGCAGGAGTTAACACCTGAACGGGTTCTGCATAAATATATTTGGCACCCTTTTTTGGAAAAAAAGTAACATATATTTGCAATATATAATATAAACAGCGATGCATATGAAAAAAATTAACACTTAAAAGTATTTTGATAGTTAAATAGATGTTTTAATAGCTACAGATTGTCAAGCTTTTCCTTCATTAAACAGTCTCGCTAAGTTCGTTAATGCCCCAAAGAAAATCTAGGATACTTCTTAGTAATTTAGAAATTTAGAAAAAGTCTTTTAGGCTGTTGCAGTTGCAACTGCGAAGGTAAAAATACGGTAAGAATATTGTGATAATAATATCACAAGTTCCTTAATGATATGAATTTTAAATATTTTTTCAAAGTAATTAAATGCGTATCATTTTATCCCTTAATAAATTGAAATGAATTTGACCTATTTGTATAGAGCTCTAACCAACACCCAGCTCAAACGTTATCCCCAGATCTCAAAAAGGTCTCGTCTAGAGGTTGACACAAAGTACTTGTTCGTAACAAAATATCCGCAACTTACTATTAATACTTGGAGTACTGAGCAGTGGATGGTTTTACAGAGAGTAGAACAGAGTAGAAATATTCAAGTATCCAATGAGATGATTGAATGTAATGAATATTTACTTTATAAAGGGAATCTAATGAAAGTAATAAATATAGGAAATACTGCTTTACAATCAATTGCATTTTTGTACGACTCACGTAAGAAAACATTTCTTGTCTGCATAAACACATTATTTTTATCAATGCTTTTGCCAGATTTCTAATATATTGAATTAGGCTAGATTTAGGCGTGCCATAAATAATTTAAGAAATAGGTAAGCATGGACTCCTAAATGTATAAGAAATCAACTTATATACATTTCTTTGGATATACTTCTTGCTCTTTAAAGACGTTTACATGTTGCTTTTTTTATTGCATTTGGTTATCGATAACGTTTTCACCTCTGAATTTTATAAAAACTACTGAATTTGAATATGTAGTAGTATGGACAGCGTCTGCTTCTTATAAAATTAATAACGTTCAGTGAATGGGTCCGAGTAACATGTGGGGTTACTTCTTCAATGTTATCACGAGATTGTATAAGTCTGTAAAAAGTCGGATGACGGATTTGCACCCCATATTATGTAAAAATGCTTTACATACCAAAATTTTACATCAATTTGACGAATTTCCTACATAGAAGGTTTTGTATATAAATACATTTCTTTCCGGAAATTTCTTTAAAAAGTCGGGAAATTACAAATTCTGATGGAGAATTATATGATAACTTTTAAATGTACACTGCAGTAATAAAAAATGGTTGGTTGAGCAGTGTATTAATTACCAAATTACATTTTTACTTAAGGCCACGTTTCGGCAACCTGTGCCTTTTTCAAGTTTCGTAAAGTTTGTAAAGTTTTGTGAAAGTCAAAAAACTTTACGAAGCTTGAAAAAAGCGTAGGTTGCCGAAACGTAGTGCTGTGGACGAACACCTTTGAGTTCGCGAGAGTTTTTTTTTAAGCGGCATAGATGTTAATTTTGATCCCGATTTACCTTTTTCGATGTCGCGTAGAAATTCTCACAAACATTTTTATTTTGTAATTAAGTTTTTTTTAATTGAATTGATTTGATTGTTTGATTAATTTTATGTAATTGTTCAGTTTATATTAAATTCATTCTTTTGTACATTTTGCATTTACCAGTAGTGCATATAGTTCATTGTAATATTCTAGTTTTTTTCTTTACGATTCGTGCGACGTTGTAGCACGCAGATGTTCTTTTATATATATTACCGTGTTTGGGCCTCTTTAAAAAGAGTTCTCTGACGAGATGTCCGTGTAAGTAGATTGTTATTTGATTTTCATTGCTGTTTTTTGATTTTTCATTATTATATTTGAATTTTCTTCGGTTAAATTGAAATCTATCTCTTGAGTCAGGGAACTCAGTTAGATAATAAGAGTTGTTGTAGTTTTTGTGCACAAATTTATTATAAAATCTGTTATTATCATAATTTGTTCTAGAAGGGTTTGTAAGTTTTAAGAGTTTTATTTTTTTTTTCCGTTTCTAGTTTTCAAATTAGTTTTATTTATTAATCACCTCGTTGAAAGGTGAAAAGAAAGCATTGTGCTTGTGTTTATTTCAATTTTGTAAATTTATTTGTTTTCCACGTTTAATGTTAATTTTAGTTGTTTTAACCTTGAGACCACGTGGATTATTTGAGAAGCAGAATTTTTCTTCTAGAACAAATCTACCATTTTGTTTGTTAGAGGATTTTGAATTGTCCTTTGTAAATGTAAATTCAGGCAGGTTTTATTTTTGGCCAGGACTTTCAGTCGATGGTTTTGTTTTCCCTGCTATTTGTAATTAAATGTTTTTTTTTCTTTTTTTTTTTGCTATAATAAATTTTGATTACTTTTACCCACATTTTATTTTTATGATTTGTTCAATCGTGAAAATAACCTTGAGGTTATTGAGTTTTTTTGCGCCCTTTTAAATTTTTATCCACTGAGCTAGTTGATTTAATTTTTTTTTTAATTTCACTTTTCATATATGCTGGTACCTTCAGTTCACAGCAGTAGGTTTAATGTTATAATTTGGTGATTAATACAATTTGCTCAACTAAGTCGTTTTTTATTACTGCATTAAATACACAACGATCTATAGTTATGTATTTTAAATGGATCTACCTTAAAGGCGCGGGGCCACTGCACGCGAAGCGAAGCTAAGCTCAGCGAAACTAATTTCCTTGAAAATTAGTTCCTATGTAATCTTACGTGGACGCTATTTTTTCTTCGCTAGCCTAACTTCGCTTCGCTTAGCTTTAGTTGCCGCGTCCGCGTATGATAACATGGGAGCTAATTTTCAAGGAAATTAGTTTCGCTGAGCTTCGCTTCGCTTCGCGTGCAGTGGCCCCGCGCTTAATACTTGTAAATGCGGCTAATACAGGCTGTGTATAAATTAAAGGGTTATATAATATTATATAGCCATGTTCCTTGTCGATTTCTTAATCGAAAATCGTAAAGGCGCGGGGCCACTGGACGCGAAGCGAAGCGAAGCTCAGCGAAACTAATTCCTTGAACATTAGCTCCCATGTAATCTTACGCAGACGCGGCAACTAAAGCTAAGCGAAGCGAAGTTAGGCTAGCGAAGATGCGCGTATGATTACATGGAAGCCAATTTTCAAAGAAATTAGTGTCGCTGAACTTCGCTTCGCTTCGCGTGCAGTGGCCCCGCGCCTTAATATTCTAATATAGTACTTTGCCTTCTGTATGTTTTCATTAATTTGCGCGGTAATTACGGGTACACAGAAAAACATTATTGGTAGTCGCTCGCGAAATGCTTATATTGCTTCCGAAGGTATTCAAAACAGTTGCACGCGATTTCGCCGTGCCAAAGATATTTTAGCTTCTGATTGGTTGACTATAGTCGTCGCTTGCTCGCTTGCGCTATTGAAAACCTACTTTGAATAAGCACTAAAATTAATGAAGAACTGTTAATTACTGTTTCGAATGACAGAAAAGCAGACACAACATAAATAGCAAGAATGATACAATTAAATTTGACAACTGGAATTAATTTGACTACGATCTGCTTGATGACTTTGACGGTTTGCTTTATAGGGCCTGTCGAATCATAACTTGCACGTGTTCACCGCTGACGCCACTTACCGGGCTTTCTTGGGAAAAATGTATACTCTTGGGCTGGCATGATTATGACAGCAAAATTTCTATTTCAATTTAATGAATTAGTTTGTTCGCGTCGCATGAACTATTTGCACTATTATACACTTTTGCACACAAAAGTTCTACAAAAGTGCATAAAAGTGCAAATAGTTCATGCGACGCGAACAAACTTAATGTCATATTGACAAGTTCTGAAATTAATATTATTGAAAAAGTCTAATTATTTTGATTGTTTTGTCAAAAATTGAACTATTAGGCTTTTCAAAGCTGTATTTCACTTTTATCGGTTATTTAAGTTATGTAGTTATGTGGTTATATGATTTTGTACTATTAAGTTTTGATGTAAACACAAGGTCGTCAGCTGTGCTTGCCTTTGCTATTATTTTGACTTGTCAAAAAAGGAGTTTTCATGCTCACACTTTATTTATGCAAACTAAATTATTACAAATCATCCCAACCCCGTGCTCCACCTAAAAGGTACTACACGAAGCTACCTATTCTAAGTACAATATGGGTTACATTACAATTGAAATGTTCGTACTCTAACTAAATATTTTTCTATGATTCTTAATAACAAAAATATAATACAGTAGCCTCGCGAACATATGAATACTACTTTTTCTGAAATGATGAAATGTGTGAAATGTGATTACTTCACATAATCGCGAGTCTACTGTAAATCGGTCAGCTATCAGTTATTATTAAATGCACCCATGGACTTTCGTTATCTCCCAGCATTCGCCAAGGACATTGATTATATATAATATACTTATATAAAATCAATGGCCACGGAGTAAGGGAAAACCATGGCAAAAACCTTACTCTGGGAGGATCTGGGAAAAAGTCCCAGACCTTATTACTGATAGCCGCAAATTATTATTATCCTTTTGAGTGCTGAAGAAGCAGCCTCCGCGTTTCCTTAAATGCCGACAGCCTTGCCGTCCTTTCGTAGCTGCTTGCTTTTTCACACATTGGAAGTTGAAACAGGAAAGATGATGACCTAAAAACAAACAAAACAACAGCAGTACCTATTCTATTACTTAATATTAACTTAATTCTAATTATTCTAACCAAGAGTAATTAAATAAAGATTTATATTTTAAATATTTGTAGTTTAACACTAATTCCGACCACTAAAGAGCATAAAATATTCATTCATAAAAGTGCTACCCTACTAACTATCTAAATATCACGCCGTAACCTATCTATTTCCTTAGCAACATTACTGGAAAATTTCCACCATTCAACCGACTGATTGTCTTTAATATCTGTTTCGCTTCGCGGCCAATTTAACCCCCTAGCTAATGCCCTAACTTCCGTACGCGACCGTCACTTATCAGTGAGTGGACATTCAAATAAACCATGCCCCGCTGTATCTGCCCCACCACATTCACAAAGCAAATCATTAACCCTCCCAATTCTATACTCTGTACCTTGATTGTACAATACAGAGTCACAGTTAGAATCGAGTATTGCGAACGCCAAATAAGATGGCGAACGGTGGGGATGCCTCGTAGTAGTTTTTAAAAACGCGCACGCCCACTTACTGGTATACGTTTATAGTTTTTTGCAACCGGATTCCTACTATTTCTAATGCTGCGGGGACTAACTAACTCTCACCGCCTACCAACTTATTTAATAATGATAATATATATTTTTTAAAGGGTTGTAATGCCTAAGCTCTCGCTTGTCAGGCCCCCGCAGAGCCATATCTCCCTCCTAATCAACATTACGAACACGGAAAAATCGATTATCGTAACTGACCAGAGTGATGTTTGAACTCCAGACTCCGAACTAATAGTTGAGCGTGCAAGCCACTCGACTATCAGCCAAGTTGATAATAATTATAATAATTTCTTAACCATAGAACCGAATCGGTATTGGTAATTGTGACAGCATTGATTAATTAAATTAATTAAAATACTATATCTGGGTGGGGCTCTAAATTCCTCTACAGTATAAAAGGACAATACCTACTGTATTGTTTTCATTTCTTAAAAAGTGTTGCACTACTAATGACCCTCAGCTTTCCGGGTAGTGCATTGTACACTTTGATCATCATGTAGTGGGGCCCTTTCTCGTAATTGGCGGTCCTGTGCCGCTCTACCGTCAACCCGCGTTTCGGGTTTCGATCCTGTTCAAATGACCATTTCGCGTTAAGTTATTTTTATTTTGCTCATAAAGCATCATTAGCCTAAATATATATAAACATGGTGCTGGTAGTATCCTGACTCTCGCGCACCTAAGCCCAGCATGACCCGCAATAGACGTTTTGGCAAGATAAATATGTTCTCAGCGCATGATGATGTTTCCCAAAATACAATGCCGTGCACTATCACAGACTCTACACACGCCATATAATAATGTTTCAGCGTTTCCAAGGTTACGGTAGACTTTAACCTATATATCTTGTAGTACGCTGTATTTAACTTTTTTATTATTAAACCCCCGAAATTCTGCAGTTTTTCAAGCAAAATGGCGTGATCGACTTCTTCGAATGCGCGGGAAAGATAGAAATAATATAGCTATTACGCGCAATCAAGATTCTCCCATATCAGAGATAGCGCGCCATACAATGCCATCTCACAAGATCGCCCCGGAACAAAGTCAAACTGTGTGTCACTTATCACATTTTTCGCTAAAAAAAAATTAAAAATCCTATTATATATTAGCTTCTTAAATATTTTTGAAAAGGTGGACAATAAATATATCGGACGATAATTACTTACTTCTGTTTTTTTACCTTTTTTGTGTGTCGATATTATTTTAGCCTCCTTTAATTTATGTGGAAAGACTCCTTCTGTAATCATTAAATTCGACAACTATGTATGTGCATTACTTATAAAATGTACCGAAGTTTTTACAATGTAAGGCGGGATCCGGTCCAGTCCGGAAGAGAGTTTTGGTTGGTAATAATCCCCTAAATTGCCTTTTCAGTAGGCGATTGCAAGAGAATACTACGCGAACTGTTCTCGGCAATCCTCGATCATCCCCTATTAATCCTGTGTTTCCAGCCCAAAATGAGTAAGAAACATGGAGAAAACCATGTGAGGATCATCAATGACAGCCCATCGCTATTCAAGTGTATTTGACCACTATTCGCGTTAGAGGCACTAGCCTCTGAGCGTATAACTTTCCAAGCAGGCTTTGATCTATTATTAGCCGAATTAATAAAATTGCTAGTATGTGATATTTTTGCTTCCGTTATTTTCGATTTTAGTTCACTGAATATTCTTTTATATTGATCCGAAACTACCGCACTATTTTTTTCTTTGCACAAGTGGTAGAAATCCCTAACCCGCTCCTTTTCTCGCCGAATGTCATCCGTGTACCATTGATTTACTCTATTGTGCTTTATAATTTTCTTAATGGAAAATTAGTGTCAATAAAATAGTCAAAAATATTGAAAAAGGTATTGTACTTTGTAGTTACGTCTCCCTCGCTTACGTACATCTCCTCCCAACTCTCGTCCGCAAGAGAACCTAAAAACGAACTGAGACCCTATTCTTGAGTCGTGACAACCTAAACTTCGCACGATTTTCGTGAGAACAGAGGGTGTGGTTCTCTCAACTTTAGAAAAGCCGTATTCTTGAAATTTACGCGTGTTCACATCTACTAAAAGTTGAGAGAACGTACTTCGCTTGGTACGGAGTAGGCGAAAGAGAAATGAACACGCGCGAAGTGGGCGATAGAAGCTAAAGTTTTTTTCACGTTGCTCACGTTGTTATTGTTACTCCACCTTCGCTTTGCATATTTGCGTATGGATATTCTTGGTACGGCGTGTTTTAGTGAATATACTTTTGAGAAAATTTATATTGATTACCGTTCGTTTTATCATCATTTCTCAAAAAATGGATGTGGAGGAAGTGTGAATCAAGTCAATCTTGATTTGTTGAAAGCTAAGGAACAAGCGCTAGCGAATCCGAGTGAGAACGGTTGTTAGACAAAATGTATTCGATATGCCAGACGCAAAATTTGTCAAAAAATTTCATTTAACAAAACAACAGACTCGGGTACTAATAGAACTGGTCTTTCCAATTATGAATCCACCATCTAGGGCATCTGCTTTGTTAATAGAAACTGAGGTATATTAACACTTATGCAATTTGATGATGTAAGTTTTTAATATATGCATATTTTATTACGTACTTGTTGCTTTGTATTTTTATGGCCACGGAACTTATCAAGAAGGAGTTGGAAAGCATATTACTGGTGGTATTGGCCGAATCATATCTACGATTCTGTCATCAACTGCGTTTAGTATAATGTTTGAAGATTCAGCTCCGCCTATTTCAACTGGATGCTTTTTTAGCTGAGCAGCTTTTGCCTTCGTGTTTTTCTTCATTTCCTGCCATGTCTATGTAACATTCTTTGTAAATTATAAATAACACAAATGTTACATTTTATATTAATTTATGCTAATGGCGCCAGTCTTTTATTATAGCCTCTTCTGGCATGCAATAAAATTGTAATGATAATAAAAAAAAAATCTGGTAATTCTTGGGCTTTCTTAAATGTAAAATCTTTTGTGAATTGCCCACTTTGCAAATTTAGGTTTTGTTGCATAAACTCAACTAGGGTTTCCTTTTGAGTATTTTTTACTGCACCACTTCGTGGTTTGGACATTTTGCCTGATTTTGTTTAATAATTAGGTTGTGGTAGACTGATATGTAATATCACGTAATATATTCACCACCGCAAATTTGACAAATAAATGTGCAGTCGATGGTGTGTTATTAAAAATTTTTGTGAGGATTTAGATCTTGTTTGATTTCTTCTTTCTCATATTAACAACTCACATAGAGTCAAATATGGATTTTATCAAATGTGCAATCGTTTTATAGGAGCGGGAAATTTCATATTGAGCAAATGTTTTTAGGAACTACAGAAAAAATATATGGCAACACCGATAACGCGGATCGTGTAGGAACACTAAAGGATTGCGTTATCGTTTAGTTTTAAGAATATGGGTTAGCGCCACCGAGAGAAGTGATCGCAGCATGTGATCGCTCATTCTCCTACACGAACAACTCACTTCTCTCGAATTCAAGAATAGGGTCCCTGCAACAGAAGGAGTACTTGCGAGATATCCTCTGCATCCTCTGCAATGGGCATACCAAAGGGGCAAATCTGGGGAGGCTGCCCTACATAGTTTGGTGGAAGGACTCGAAAGGAGCCTACACCAAAAGGAAGTTGCCCTTGCAGCATTTTTAGACATAGAGGGCGCCTTTGATAACACATCAACGCCCTCGATTAACCGATCACTAATGGAACGGAACATTGACCACACGACTAGCAGATGGGTTGACTACATGCTAAGAAGCAGAGTGGTCTATGCCAATATGCTAGATAAAAATATCGCCATGAGGACCACTAGAGGGTGTCCTCAAGGGGGAGTACTGTCACCACTGATGTGGAGCTTGGTCGTGGATGATCTCGTTAGATCATTAAACGACAAAGGAATATGGACGCAGGGGTACGCTGATGACATTGTCATCGTAGCTAGGGGAAGTTCCCAGGCGTGGTGGCGGGCATCATGCGTAATGCACTGCGAATGGTGGAGGAATGGTGCCTTTCACAAGGACTCACAGTTAATCCACAAAAAACAAAGTTGGTTGCCTTTACCAACATGAGAAAACTCAATGATCTAGGCGGCATTAGACTGTTTGGGCAGGAGTTACAATTAACCAAGGAAGTAAAGTATCTGGGTGTTACCCTTGATGCAAAACGTAGAGCTGGAAAAATCACTTAGTTAACACAACGACCAGGGCCACGCAACTATTCTGGCGCTGCAGGAGAGTTGCTGGCAAAACCTGGGGATTAAAGCCGAAGGTGATCCATTGGCTATATACTGCCGTGATAAGACCAGCGATAACATACGGGGCAGTAGTCTGGTGGAGGAGGACAGAAGTGTCCTCCGCAGCGAAGCTGCTAACCGCTGTTCAGAGACAGGCATTGCTGGGTATCACTGGTGCAACTAACAGTACAGGGACCGCCTCTTTGGAGACCATTGTGGGACTCCCCCCGCTGGAACTTTATGTGAGAGCGGAGGCAATGAATGCGATCCTTAGACTGAAAGCCAACAACCTGTGGCATCCCAACTTCAGGGTGGGAGGACACACTTATACTACGGGCACGCTGCTGGACGGGCCATTGCTACAAATGCCCACGGACAGCATGCCACCCGAAATTATCTTCACTGAAAAGGTGAAAATCTCCATACCGAACAGAGACCAGGCACGTAGTGAGATCATTGCTAACGAAAACTGGTACACGGATGGATCCAAATCCAGCCAGGGGACAGGAGCCGGTATTTGTGGGCCCAGTCCTAATCAAAGGATATTCATAAGCCTGGGGAAACATACAACGGTCTTCCAGGCAGAGGTATTCGCCCTTGCAGCCTGTGCAGAAATGATTGCAAAAGGGGGCTACATGAGGAGGAAAATTAATATAATGACTGACAGCCAGGCTGTCATTAAGGCAGTCTCAAACCCTGTAACTAGGTCAAAACTAGTTAGGGACTGCAAACGATCCCTCAATGCACTGGCACGAGACAACACGGTGTCTCTGATTTGGGTGCCGGGACATGAGGATATAAAGGGCAACGTAATCGCCGATGAACTAGCCAAGGAGGGCTCTAAGAGACACTTCATGGGTCCAGAGCCCGTATGTGGGATTACCAAGGATTCCGCAAGAAGGGAGATCTGGACCTGGTTAGATAAAGAAAGTACAAAGAAATGGAGGTCGACTGAAGGCCAACTCCATACCAAAACGCTGATAGGGGATGGGGATGGTAGTTTCTCTGATAACCTACTCAAGCGCAGTAAGAAAGAAGTTAAAACCATTACTGGGTTGGTAACTGGACACTGCCTTCTGAAAAAGCATCTATACAACACAGGCCGTGTAAGCGAACCGTGGTGTAGAAGATGCGAACTACAAGAGGAAACGAGCTTACACGTAATCTGCACATGTGAGGAACTGAAGGTACTCAGGCAGAAATATTTCGGGAGAGATCTACTGGAGCCCTCGAAGGTCCTCAAGTTTCCACTGGGCAAGATACTGGGCTTTATAGAGAACACCAAGCTGCTCGAGTGGAAATAAGAGAATCAATAGGGATGGTACAATGAGCACCAAGCTCAAGTGCCCGGACATCAAGTGCCCACCCTAACTTGAATGAATGAATGAGGGTCCCTGCAACTCTCGCCACGGTACAGTCTACGGTGTGAGAAACTAAGGCCTGAACTGGAATGTAACTCAAACTTTGACACCACGCAGCTATTACGACTTTTGGCGTTTACAGTGCCAAAAGTCGTAGGATACTGATTCGCATTGAATCTACTCCAAAACCATTGCTATCTTTTGTATCACGAGACGATATGAGAGAGGCAGCAATGGGTTCAGGCGGGTTCACATCTGCTACGTTCGAATTTCCCCTCCTTCGAGCGAGCAGAGCAGGCACATGATTTCAGAGACAAAGGAGTTATACAGGAATAAAAGAACGAAAGCGGACGCGGGAAGCTATAGTGGCGCTACTAATATACTCCGTATGTTGTGCTTACGGTATATAAATACAAAAATAATAATAAAACTAATTTTTCCACCGATTTTAAAAGAAATCACCAAAAGACAAGTTATAAAAATAAAGAAAGGTAGCAAATCAAGGTTAGGTTATCTTCCCCCACCACTCAAAATCTGCGACCTCCCGAGCAGAAAAATCTACACTAAAGCATCTCAGAGCTAATATAAGAACGCCGCAAGAGTTTGCTCTATTTGTTCTGATGGAAATAAAAAACGCTTCAGAGCTAAAAAAGCAAATCGATTGGAAATTCGAATGTAGCAATCGAGTGGTGTCCTAAGACTTATGGTTGTCTTCGTCGTGCAAAATACTCGTGCGAACATTAAGTAACTTTGTAGTATATATAACTTCAAGAATCAAAATTACCGCTAGTTTTTTACCACCAAAATTTCAGCCCCAGAAAAAACGAACTTTTGGAACAAGTTTGTTCTTTCAGTTAATTTAAAACTAGCTGTGTTTGAGGTAGTGTTCATTCCTATATCTCAATAGTATATTAAAACACCAGTGTTTTAATGACCTTTGTTGTAATACTTGTACTTGTACTCGTATTACACCAGTCATTGTAACACATGTGTTTTATGCTCTTCTTTTCTATTTCGCATTAATTTACGTTTATTTATTATTAAAAATGGGATTTTTTATCCTTGCAGGGAATTTTAACGTTTTTATATTTGTGACATAACTCTTGCAATTCCTATATAAAAGCAATTGCAAGCCTATATAAAAATGTCAATGTGAAATGTCAAACCACGAGTCGCACCACCAACTTTATATGAAGTGTCACCACAATCTCTGTCACAAGGTGGAAAAAACAGTGCTACAAAGTGAGACTTTGTGACAATGCTTTAAACAATTGTTATTTGTATCACTGGGCCAGAATCTACAATTTTGCGAGTATGAGTACGGTTTGTGAATGGAGGCGGTAGCCGAGGCCCACAAATACGAATACTCGCAAAAGTTTCTGGCCGTGTGATACACAATGTTTTTTGGGCCGACAAATCTTAATTTTGAATTGAAAAAGAAATTTTGACACTAGGGAGTTGACAGTACAAGTTGGCACACATGTTACATACCTTAGTATCTTGACGTTTCCGATAATAAATCTTTTTCTGTAATTTTCCTTCCAGCTTAATATCTATTTTTCAATAATAAGTGCAATGAAGACACCAGTTCATCTTAGCATGGTTGAACAGTAGCTTAATGACAATTTATTACACGTCTGTCATGTGGAATCTAGTGTGACCAACCTTTAGTGACATTTTTGCCTGTCTAGGCAGGAAAACAATAGTTTTCATGCCGCTTTGAATTTTATTCAATTTATTCTGTTTCTGTTTTCAAACTCCAATAAACTATAATAATAATAATCGCGGCCAAAATACAAACACACACACCAATTGCATCTACCAGTAAAGAATAAAAAAAAAAGTTCTATAAGTAGGTATATTTATTGTATTTGTATACCTAAATGTATTTCTTAAAATAAATTACAAATGAAAGAGAAGACCGTGAAATTTAAATACTACATAATTAAAACGTTTATCTCTTTGCGGCTCTCAAAATTCTGAATTAAGGATTTTTGGCCCTTGTGAGGATAAAGTCTGGCTATCCCTGTCATAGTGGATCGCGTTTTCAAGAAACCGTTTCAGTTATTTGCTTTAACGAATGTTTTGAAATCATTAAATTAAATACAGGCAGGTATAACCCGTCAATTAGCGGTCCGAATGGGAAAGTTGGAAACTCATTATTGCACCGTGCACTCCTTGGTGGTTGGTCGAAAGTGCGCGCGTCTTTTATAGACATCGGTTTTCCTTCGACGCCGGTAACGTCAGTTGTGCTTTTCACACCATCATGTGTAGTCACTGGTCGGGGACAATTCTGCCTATAAATTCGACAAGTAAGTAGTCAATTGAGGTTTACATCAACTGATGAATGAAACAGATGTAAATGTGACGGTGAAAGGTTCTTAAATGAGTTTCTGTTCGGATTCATTTGCTACTTAACCTAAGCGTCAACTTTTTCCTTTTCAGTTTGTTGAAGAACTGTAAACTAAGCTCTATTTAAGTTGGGGGTAAGTACGTTTGGTGTACAAACTTTCAGAAAGTAGATTGTATAAACTACTTATATAGACACATCTTCCTTTTCAATTCGGTAAGAAAGTTATACTAAAACTTCGGAAATATTTAGGGGTGGTTTTGAAGTTATAATACTTCCTCATTTATAACACACATACAACTATACTACTATACTAGAATGAATTGCCAGGTTAGCATATTTTCAATAGTAATAATTGTGCAACTTAATCTTTTTTATAAATTTCAAATAACAGTTTTTTTTCCTTGCTTACTTATAATAACCCCCACTGTTTGGTTGTATTATGGTAAGGGGTATATAATATCAGGAAATATCATAACCCTCACTTCTTCGCACATGTCTAATGATTTTGTTCCTCATTTTTTAATATTTAACACGTGCGTTTTTTTTTTAGCAATTGTACTGTTTGCGCAAGTAATAATATTAGGTTAGTAAAAAAATGAAGATTTCGCATTAACTAATGATAAGATTTTTTTAATTTAATTTGAATTAAATTTTAATTTTAAATTTATTTTCAAAATATAATTTAATTAAATACATTACAATTTAACTCTCACTGTTACAAATTTTAGGATAGTAATATTTAGCTTTCTGAGAAACTTATATCTAAATTAAATTTAAATGAATCTGTAATGAATGTAATTAAATATTTACGAACAAGATGACTGTGATCGTTCATCTTCTAATGAAATACTCAATTCTTAAAATTTACAGACTTTCGGAATGATATTGTGAATGTTATTTTCGTCTCTAATATATAACAATTAATAAACCATTAAATAATCCAGAGCGATAATCTAAAATATTTAACATTCTTGTTACATTCAAGCTCTAATTTAGTAAATAATTACATGACGGGTATTTAGAGGTGCTAGAATAGTTCATAATCGATGGTTAGCTTTTATTGAATGTAGTTGGCAGATAACGCTTAAACAATGAATAATTCTAAATCTAAAAATCTAAACTACATAATATAATGTGGAAAAAGTTTTTAAAATAAGTTTTGAAAATACTTGGGTATTGGAATATTATTATTTAGCTAAAATAGAATGACTTATTGTGAGTTATACCGCGTGTCCAGCCTAAGGTACAACGGTTTCTAGCCAATTTATTATTGTCTTTTTGAAAAAAAATGTTTCAAATATGTTGCCTGGAATCATATTCTACATATGTTAGAATTAGTTTCAGTAATGGCGGACTTAATAAGTAAATACTAACTTTATTATTTTAAATGGAACAGCCTGTATATTATTGCACTTTTGGATTCCTTGTTAAATTTAAATAACAATACGTTAGGCATACATTGGGGCTAAATTGGACCGTTTCCGAATTACATGACGCTTTTTGAACAAAATGACATTTGCACTGTCTTCGGTGTTTGGAAATATATCAGGAAATACGAAAGTTAGAAAGGTGCGATTTTCAGTTTTCGCTTAACCATGAAACAACACACGTCTTTTGTTTTAAAATTGTTGCGCTTAAATTACAGGGTTATTAAATAGGGGTCTGTAATTTTCGAACTCTAAAATAATGGATAACTTGATTTTTTTTAAATGAACGATATAGCAATTTTTACATAAATGGATGTAAAATTTAATTTTCTTTCGATTTTATATGGGTACCATTGTGTCTACCTCCAACGGTTTTGGAGATATTCACCAGGCTTGGGACTGGCAGCAATAATACTGACATGCTTAGCAAGTGAAACAAACGAAATTGTCTAAAAGAGATGTTTAAAGCGGCATCTTTAAAGTCAAAGTAGGCTTGAAAAACAAACTAGGTACCTAACCGCTACTAGTGCTCCAACTGTCAGAATTGACGTTCAGAGTACTGTTTGGTAACATAACAATTAAAGATGTCACTTACTTGAGAAGAATTAGTAGATATGGTCTTCGTTCTCGGTGAATGTAACAGAAACGCTTTGTTAGCGCCAAGAATTTACGGCACTGTATTACCCATGTAGAAGGCATCCAGATAGGAGGGCATTTCTGTCGCTACTGGGTAGATTTGTAAGTACTGGATCCGTAGCACGTACAAAACGGAACCGCAATAACTCCGTACTTACGGATGAAAATCAGTTGCAAGTATTGTTAGTAGTATAAGAAAAGGCAGAATCCAGTGTGCGCGAAATAAGTAGAATGACTAATATCAGTAAATCTTCGGTACACAACACTTTAAGAATACATAAGTATCATCCGTATCGGATCCAGTTGCACCAGAAAATTACTGCAGTGACGAAAGCAGACTGTTATTTTGTCAGTGGGTAATTGAAAGGACTGATCATGATGCGAACTTTTTCGAGAAAGTGATGTTTTCAGACGACGCTACCGTCAACAAAAATGGATTTGTGAATCGTCACAATTGTTACTATTATATAAACACACAAAATCTCCATTGATTTATTGCAGCACACAGTCAATACAGATGATCAGTTAACGTGTGGGCAGGTATCATTGGACAACATATCATAGGCTGTTCTTTCATAACCAAGCGTCTTCAATGGGTAGTGATTAGGCGTTCTGTCAGAAAATTTGCGTTAACTACTCCGTTCAACTGATGTGTTTCAACACGATGGTGTTCATCTCCCAATACTGTCGAATTGTCGGTCGGTTTTTTGATGTGTCTTTCAGACGTTGGATTTGGCGTGGAGGATCTTATGAAGCTGGCGATTCATTTTTATGGGGTTTCATTAAAAATAAAGTTTATGAGACGCCACCAACAACTCCTGATGATAAGCGCCATCGTATTTTATGAGCGTTTCAAGTCACACCAGAAATGCTCAGAAATGTTCAGAAGTGTTTGCAAAAGCGATTTGGATTATGTAGTGCCCAAAACGGACAGCATTTTGAACATTTAATATAATAGTATTGTACAAATTCTCTGTACAATGACAACACTGGCGTTTAAAGTGTAGCCTGTTGCGAGCAAGACGCTCGATGTGTGCGTACGCCATACATTGGATAGAGTAATGTAGTTTGAAAAACGTGCTGATTTATTGATATTTCAGTAATGTTGTGTTTTCTTTTATCTTTGATATGTTCATCTCCAATGTTTCAGAACGCACCTTAGTAAATTCTTCTTTTTATTAATTTCAAGTTTTGTTTGTTTCTAGTGGTCCTATTGTGTTCTGTTGGTCACTTCTAAGCTTATATTAGCGCAGTCCCGGTGAAATGCGAGGGGAAGGGGCCGGCGCTTCGCAATACGTATCTATCATGAAAAACTGAAAATCGCGAATATCTCCAAACCTTTGGAGATAGACACAATGATACCCATATAAAATCGAAAGAAAATTAAATTTTACATCCATTTATGTAAAAATTGCTATACCGTTAAAAAAATAAAGTTATCCGTGATTTTAGAGTTTGAAAATTACAGACTCCTATTTTATAACCCTGTAATTTAAACGCAACAATTTTAAAATAAAAGACGTATGCTGTTTCATGGTTAAGCGAAAACTGAAAACCGCATCTTTCTAACTTTCGCATTTCGTGAGATGGTTCCAAACAACGAAGACACTGCAAATGTCATTTTGTTCGAAAAACGTCATGTAATTCGGAAACGGTACAACCCACATAACCAAATTTAAATTGCCCGCAATTATTCTTAGTAACTTCAACGTTGAAACATAAAATTACCTACTATTTTGTACTACATCCATAGTTATTTTAATCTCTTTACGTTGAAGTTACTAAAAATTGTGGCGGGAAATTTAAATTTGTCTATTAGGGAACTTAGCCTGAATGTATGTCTAACATATTGTTATTTAAATTTAACAAGGAATCCAAAACTGTCATAATATACAGAGTGTTCCTTTTAAAATAATAAAGTTAGTATCTACTTCCGGTACAACCGAAAGTCCGCCATTACTGAAACTAATTTTAGCATGTGTAGAATATGATTCGAGGCAACATTTATTTGAAACATTTTTTCAAAAAGACAATAATAAATCGGGTAGGGACCGTTGCATCTTAGTCTGGACGGTAGATTCTAACTAAATTTAGGCAAGTATTCTGGAACGGATTAATTGTAATAAAAGAGTTATTCTACTAAATTAAAATATGTGGTGATCTCTCGTCCATAATTAGGTACTGAAAATATGAAGAACGATGAAAGAGTACTTCCTAATTTTCATATATTGTAATTTATTTACTACATATAAGTCATTTATAGAGTTGGGCAATTGTCCTAGACTGCATTGGAACAGATATGCGACGCGGGCCTCAAATAATAAATATTTAATTTTGTCTATTAATAAGTCATATTAATAGACAAAGCGGGCGAACAAACGGGCCACCTTACCATGCATTCGCATTTTATATCACTACATATTTAGATAAAATAAAAAAATTACATTTTATAAGAAAAGCACTCACTGTTGTTACTGACTTGCAACTCTACGGTTCATCTGCTTTATTGCAGTACATCAGTTGGAGCGCAAGTTCTGAATACGCACCTGCCGCGCCGGAAAATTTGCCCAACTCTAGTCATTTATCACTATCACTTTCGGCTATATAAAAGGAATAGCCATCTGCAGGTGAAAATAATTAGCTTTATATAATAGTCAAATTACTAGAAACTGTAAATGATCACAAAAAAAATGTAAATTTATCTAATGAATTTTCCGTGCGATGCGGCAGGCTAACCTTCTACGGACAATTGCACAGCAGTCAAGCAGGATTACACTGAAGTGCATTTATTTATTTTTATTAATTAAACCTCTACATAGTACACTTCAGTGTAATTCTGCTAGATTTTCTGATTGTCTATCAAAGAAGGTTAGCCTCTAGCATTGCACAGAAAATGTATTAGAAGATAAATTTACATTTTCATAGCTTTTGGATAATCATCTGCAGTTTTTAATAATTCGACTATTACATAAAGTTAATTATATTCACTTGAAGAAGGCTGTTCTTGATTCGTGATAAATGTACTTAGAACTGTAGAAATCATCCGCGAGACAGCTCTGACTTGGCAACCTGCGATGTGATTCTTTTCCCTCGTTTAAGAGATAAGATGCGTGGAAACGATTTTCAACGTCCGAAGGAGCGGTGGAATAGTCTTAAAAGCTTTGTTTTCGAAGTGAATCAAGAAGGCTGGAACTTATGTTTTGAAAATTGGTTCTATCCTATACATAAATGGTGAATATTTTGAAAAAACAATAATAAAGCATTTTTAGTTCGACAGCAATTTAATTTACTAGTTTGCAGAAATTATGGGTGCTACCCTCGTATTGATATTTGTGACCCTTTAGAATTCTTTGTGCTGTACTAAATACTAATGTTATACACAATTTCCTTAACGGATGTTGAAAAATTATCAAAAACAGATTGTAATACATTTAATGCTATATCTTCATTCACTAATTGCGGATTTCTGGTAGATTTGGAAAATTAACCATATTTATTTAAGTATGCTACCAAATTTATACATGTATGAACACTAAGTTGCCTTCTTTCAGAATACAGCCTCAAGCACAACCCTGTTCCGCTTCTATCTGTTCTTATGGCAAAGGATGTAACAATTCAAGATATCAATTTTTTCAGTATTAAGAAATGAAGCCATTGCTGATACACAAATATTCTGGAAAGAATAATTTCTAAGTGATATTAGACTCGATTATGTTTTTATGTTTTCTACTTATTGTCAGACTGTTTAATAAATAAATATCATTATAAAGAAAATGAAAAAAACACCTTCACTTAATTCAATTAAGCTGATTTGATGTTCCATAAGAAACAATTAAATTAGGGTCAAAACTAAAAAAAACAAAAAGTGCTGAAAAATTCAAGCCGCTATTTAAATTCCACATAAAAAATAGCTTAAGAAAGTGTGAAAGCAATTGTGTATCTACTAGAACAAAAACATAACAATAATTTTTTTTCTTTTCGCCTTCTAAAATACAAATGTTCCTGAGCATAAATCCATTCCTATTTGCCCTAAAGTTATACGGGATGGCTAGTATATTTCTTCAAAGGCCGTAGCCGTGTAAGTATAGTAAGAAATGTCCTTGAGTATAATTTCAATTTTGTTTGCCCTGTAAGTTACACTGGATAGCTATTATATTTCTTCAAAATATCGACCCTAAAAAAATCCATAGTTTTGGTGAAAAAGAGTTAATTTAATTTTTAAAGAAGAATTATTTTTTTCGAAAACTACTTATATTTCATTCGTTTTTATGTGTGTTGTAGTATTTGTAGTAGTGTGTATTATCTTAGAAAATTGCAGGTTGCGCTATAGCATTGAATGCAACGCTTGAGAGCTGAGTTAATGTTACATTATTTTATTTAGTGACTTTTTCCTATTTGCTGTAATAAGGAAGAGGGAAGCCAATCAATTGTTCAATATATAAATTTTAATATCTCCTAAACCGTTCAACCGATTCGAATATGGATGAGCTGATTCGATCAAGCATTTTATGGGTTTTTTTTTTTTAGAAAGCAAAAATCGTTCTAACATTGCATGAAATTTGTATTAAAAAAATGTTGATTACGAATGAGGAAGGTTTTGATATGTTAGCTGTAGATTTTGAAAGTTTGCAAAATACCGTAATTGCTAAAAGAGAATATGCAGTTAGATATTATGCAAGACGTCATTATTCAAGGAAAGTTTTTAAAAGATTAGCGATTCGATTAAGGGAAATGGGGCAAATTCGACTAGTTGCAGCTCGAAATAGAATACGTAGATCGAGAAACGATGTAAATATCATAAACATGTTAGCCTATCTTACTGCTAATCGACATTTAAGCATTTGGAATTTGGCAAGGGAAATGTCCTATTCTGCAGTTCAGCGAATTTTAAAAGATCGTAAGTTTCATCCCTACCACGTCAAGAATTAAAGGAAAATTATTGGTCCTTAACCTCGTATTCCCGCACCATTTTTTTAACAACTGGTACATTACAAATGTAATAGCCATCCAGTGTGACTTATATGGCAAACAGTAAAGAAATTATGCTCAAGGACATTTCCCACTATATTTACTCGGCTACAGATTTTGAAAATTGGAAAGTATCGTATAATTGCACTAGCCCTTAGGAATAATTCGTCTAATTTAGCTAAACCTGTATCTTGTTATTTCGGATACATTGTATGTACTAAATTATTCAGAAAACTCTTCTGAAAAAAAATAATTATTTTAATTCCAGCACGACTGAATCGGTACTTTCTAAGTTATCGAAGAGGAAAAATATTAGCTAGTAGAAGTTCGTTGTCAATACTGTTCGAACTCCCTTAGGTTTGCGAGTAGAGAGCTCCATTTTCCCTTGATAAAACAAGAGTTAGGATATATAAAATATATAAGGTATATATATTTTATATACGTATTTTGTACAGTGGTACAGGACTAGATATATAGATGAAGTTTATTTAAGAGACTTTTCTTAAAATCGTTCTTCTTCCAAAAAAAAAAAACTTTAAAAGCTTCTGTGTCAAATGAAATCTATTGTTATTCGTTGATAGAAGCTTTAAATTTTGAAATATTTTCTTTTTATCACCTTTTCTGTCGCAAAAGAGAAATAGACGTAATATTCTAATCGGAATAAGAAAAACAAAAATATTCTTTTTCAAGGCAACTGTTTTCACAAACTGTACCTACGTAACTTGTCATCTATATGGATAAATACTCCTTATAAAAAATATAATGTTGATTATAGATTAATGCTACCCAATTGTAACTATAAAATTTAGAATTGTTATTAAAAATATAGGTAAATAGTGTACTTCGGCAATATGACGCACATGGGACATAACTATAAAATCTCTTGATTTTTACTAGGATAATGCGTACCCTCTATTCGGTTCTAACGTACAATATTTTCACTTGTTTACTTGCTAAATTCTGGTTGTAAAGCACGAGTATATGTCATTACCGAACGATATTCCTCGATTTATAGTAATTTTCTCTCAAAGTAGTGCGGCTAAAAACTATGTTCACGACCATGTTTATAGCATGAACTAAACGCTTTTTCTTATGAAGAAAATACATATCAGATGGCGCACCATGACACTTCCACTACCACTACACTGCTAGTAAATAACTACTTTCAGATATTTGTACGTTGTTCATTTGGGTTTGATACGATTCGGCGCGACCGTTTTGGAGCCTATTTTTGAGGTATTATATTATAAAATATGGAATTTCGTCTAAACCCAATTAAGCTTTATCAGAATACTTTCAATTACACTAATAACTTCAGTTGTATCTGTAGGAGTAAGGTACACACTGGATGATTATCAGCGAGTTTTACATGCAGCCAGTTGTTTTGTTAAGGTTTCCACTTTGTGACTGACCTCCTCTAAGGTATTGCATTTTTTTTAACACGTACTTTACCTAATGTATATGCGCACTTTGTTAATTGACACCAAGCGGGCCACTAAATAAGAAGGGATTCTATAAACTATAAACTGTAGTAATTGCTACAAAGTCAACCAATTCAGATAACAAAATACATGAAAATGAATGCATTTCAATATTTTATAATAACTACTTGCACCGTAAATGATAGATCGCTTGCCGATAGAAGGTGATCACTATCTTGATTCTTGGTTGTCAACAACTATATCAGCAAGGTTATATTAATATAACCCCATAAGATAACGTAACATATTTCGATATTATACCTATCATATAAAACTTCACGTTCACGTTTAAGTTAACTATGATACATAGACTACTATCCTTAATAAGATTTTCTAATACATTATGGTTATTTATTATTTTCATAGGTGTGGGGGCAACTGTTTTATAGTTGTTGTTTTCGCATGTATAAATAAAATTTCTATTACTACGAGAATGGGTAAATGTTTGACATTTATCATCAAATCGGATATTTTTTCCTAATTACCCTTACCCTGTAAATGATAAATGAACATTTACAATAAAGAAAGCTCTTCGACTTCCCAAATCGTTTTAAAGAAACGGGAACCTACTCCCTGAAGCATTATAAGAGTTTATATAAACTTTTAAATGCAACACGACTATAGACATAATATCTATACTAGTCTATGCACTAATTATTTCGTGAAAAGAAGTGTATATTTTGTAAAATATCAAATAAAAAGTCAGGGTTGAATTTATGCATGCATTTAGCACCATAGTATTATGTATTTTAATGCATTACTTCTGCTAGTTCCTTCCAATAATAGTGGCTGTATTATAATTTCGCTATGTCAAATTATGGATGATGGGTCAATGTCATTTATTTATTTCTTATATTGACATAGTTTAACGCGAAATGTAAATATTTAGTGCTTGTTAGAGCATATCTTTAGTGACAATTGCTGTAGCATATTCAAAGGATAAATACTTTAAAATGGTTACTTGCCTAGTAAATATAGCTGTGCTTACAAATTAAATACAGTTTTTATACTAAACTATCTATTTTCAGAATGGCCTATAAACAAATATTTACAAATAATAATCGGAGTTCACTATGTATTTTATGTAACAAATAACTCATCATTTTACTGAAGGTAAAAGTAATATATTTTCCACTGTATATGTCAGGCTAAAGTTTTATAGTTAGTTTTGAACTATATATCTAATTTGATTTTATATAGCCACTGCTGCAACATGAATATAGACACTAAGAGAATCCAAAGATGTCGAAAAGAGAACCGCTGAATTGAGATAGTCAGTATATAATATTAAGTATATTAACCTTTACACCTAAATAAATTTTAACGTCATTCGCCATGTCACTACAAAATACAGGTTAAATTTTAAGCATTGAACCGTTACATAACTTCATCCTGCAAGGAATTTAATTACTGGCAAATTTCGAATTAAGTGATATTAAAATTAACTCGCTCCTACTGGAGCATGCTCTTTAGAAGTTTATCACCTTATATTAGGGTATATTTAATATACAAGAGTGTTTGGTAAGCAGTATATAACGGTAACAGGAAATTTGCGTAACATTAGTGTTTTCTGAAAAAGTCTGAATTTTTATTTAGAATGACTGGGATTGATACGAATTGTTGATAATAATACGCAAAGCTCAAAAAGAATTTTATATAATATACTTATTCATTATATCCTCTATCATTCAGAGAGCTTTCAGTGTGTGGCATAGATACATTTTAATATTTTTTTTGATAAAGTGTGGATTACGAAACTTTTACGTTTTCATTTATTTATTTTTTTTGAATGAAATTGTAGATCTTGTTCACTATTGGGTGAACATGGCATTGACAAGTTATTTCAAATTGAGTTTTGAAGGCTTTCCATGCATTGTGCCTCAAATACGGCGAATTGCTCAAAATACAGGTTTTAATTTAGGTACTTCAAGAGAAGTTTCGCGGGTTGTCGTATTGATTACCAATGTAATAGATTACTCCAAGCAGTTTGATTATATAATGACAGTACGCACATAAGTAAATATATAAATACACATTTTCATTATATTTACTGGTGTATTAGAAACGGTAGTTACAAAATCATAACGATGCCACCGCATAAAGATGGAATTCATATTACCATCAATTTAAAATATCTGTGTATGTCTGGATGACTGTCTAGACTAGACACAAAATTCATGCGATCAACGCGTAGGGATTAATTTGTCGTTTTTTAGCGTGTAAGTGGACTTAAACAAACAAGCAACCTAATAGCTACTAGCAGGACAGTTATTATAAAAACTTAATTGATATTTTATATCAAAATAGATATAAGCGAAACAAGCGAGCATTAAAACAGACAAAGTAGCTTTAATACGTCTCATACAAAACATGTTTATGCATATTGTTTGTTAAATATGAGCCAGTAAATTAATTTAAATTTGTCGGAAAAGCGAGCAATTATTATAACTTAAATCTCGGATCATCCCGATATTCTGGAAGAAAATCCTTGCGTACTGATGACATAATATATATCAAATATATTTGATATACGTTATTGGTTCGATCCCTGAAGACATGGTTAATGTCACCCTTCACATGTTTAGTTCCTACGACTGTTATGTGAAATTCACTGCTGATTTGGAGAATGATAATAGCGTTCCCTCATTCATTCACTCATTCATTAGAGTTAGGGTGAGACTTAAAGTCCGGGCACTTCAACTAGGTGCTCATTGTACCATCCCTATTAAGCCTCTTATTTCCACTCGAGCAGCTTGCTGTTCTCTATAAAGCCCAGTATTTTGCCCAGTAGGAACTTGAGAACCTTCGAGGGCTCCAATAGAGCTCTCCCGAAATATTTCTGCCTGAGTACCTTCAATTCCTCACATGTGCAGATTACATGTAAATTCGTTTCCTCCTGTAGTTCGCATCTTCTACACCAAGGTTCGCTTACGCGGTCTGTCTTATATAGATGCTTTTTCAGGGGACAGTGTCCAGTTATCAACCCAGTAATGGTTTTAACTTCTTTCTTACTGCGCCTGAGTAGGTTATCAGAGAAACTAACATCCCCATCCCCTATCAGCGCTTTGGTATAGAGTTGACCTTCAGTCGACCTGCATTTGTTTGTACTTTCTTTATCTAACCAGGTCCAAATCTCCCTTCTTGCGGAATACTTAGTAATCCCACATACGGGCTCTGGATTCAGGAAGTGTCTCTTAGAATACCTCTGCCTGGAAGACCGTTGTATGTTTCCCCAGGCTTATGGATGTCCTTTGATTAGGACTGACCCCACAAATACCGGCTCCTCTGCCCTGGCTGGATCTGGATCCGTCCGTGAACCAGTTGTATATATCATTAGCAGTGATCTCACAACGTGCCTGGTCTCTGTTCGGTATGGAGATTTTCACCTTTTCAGTGAAAATAATTTCGGGTGCCATGTCCGTGGGCATTTGCAGCAATGACCCGTGCAGCATCGTGCCCGTAGTGTGAGTGTGCGCTCCCACCCTGAAGGTGGAATGCCACAGGTTGTTGGCTTTCAGTCTAAGGATTGCATTCATTGCCTCCGCTCTCACATAAAGCTGTAGCGGGGGAGGCCCACAATGGTTTCCAAAGAGGCGGTCCGTGTGCTGTTAATTGCACCAGTGATACCCAGTAATGTCTGTCTCTGGACAGCGGTTAGCAGTTTCACTACGAAGGACACTTCTGTCCTCCTCCGCCAGACTGCTGCCTCGTATGTTATCGCTGGTCTAATCACGGCAGTATATAGCCATGGATCACCCTCGGCTTTATAGCGTTCCCTTTTTATATACTAAAGTATTTAGGACAGGTGACAATACGGTCATATTAGATTGGTACTAAAGACCAATATCATCTGGTAGATTCATAACTACTACTCCAATCATCCCTTAAATCAGAAATTTAACACCGTCATAACCAAGAAGAATAGAGTCACATATATGGGTAATGAAAGATTCTTAAACAAAAATTTAAAGATACTTTTTGAGATGTTTTACAATAACGATTATCCTAGACATATTCTAAATAAATTGATTTAATTCTTCTAATTTGTTTGATTGCCCTCTAGATCAAGGAGCTTCTTTACAATTTAGGTATTATAAACTTTTCTTCATAGAAAGTTTGACGAATAAAGTCATACAACATGTTAAACCATTTACTAAAATACAAATTACAAAATACAGTATGTTAACCATTGGTAGTCTTTTCGCTAAAACTAAAGATAAAACTCCAGCTCTTAACCAGAAGGATGTAGCACATAGTATTCCTTGTATCGATTGCCCAATTGTTATGTTGGTCAGATGTCGCAAATTGTAAGGAAAGGAATAGTGTGCCTTATCTCTACATGTCCAAAATCTTTAACTCAACATAGTTTTAATTATGATGGTATTTCCATCCTTGAATTAGAACCAAATTACAAAAACCGATTATTTTTGGAAATGGTAAATATAAAAATTGTAAAAATGCTCCTAAAACAAATCAATTAAGTAGTATTTATTGCAATATTTTACATCAATATTTTTTTTCTAATTATTTTATAGGTGGAACTGTAAGCATTTTTTTGTTAAGGCGTCTGGCCCTGCCTGGCATTTAAATGCTGTAACTATTTATTATTTTCCTATTTTGACTTTGTCAGGTGCCAGTTAATTTTTACACGATATAACTTTGTAAGTAATTACTTTATTGAAATTTTAAATATTGTTTTATTTTGCCTTGGTATATTTGTAGTGCCTCGTGATTATATTATAAATAATAACGAAATATCGAGGTATTTATTAAGTTTGTAGAACCCTTATGGTGTTAATTGCTGTTTTGTGCAATCATTTACTGTAAATCATTATCAATGTTAAAGAAAATGTTGAGAAACATCTAATTGATAATTTTTAATTTATTAAGTTTTGTCTATATTTTATCACTAAATTTCACTTTTACTCGCATTCATTCTTTCTATTTTGATACTGAAATCTACCGACAAGCAACTGTTTGCTTGGTGGATTGTTTTTATTTTACTAGTTAGTATACATATAAGGTACTTCATGATTTTACTTATCTTAATGTTTATCTTTTTTTCTGTATTGTATTCGTTGTTAATTTAGATTCTTAAAACGTCTACACTGTCTAATTTATGTTTGCTCCTTTATATATGTATTTTAAGTTTATATTGTATGTACCTATTTTAATTAATAAACTTGTTAAAAAAAAAGGTGAAGGCCGAAAGAAAGGTGAAATTGTGATTAACGTTCACAATTTCACCTTTTGGCAAGCTATGCGAAAAATTAAATGAAAAAATAGTTAATAATTATATTCTTTCAAAATAACTTACAGTACCTATTAAAGTGAGGCAAAGATTAAATAATAAAACAGGATTTGGCAACTAGGTGTTGTTGAGCAACAAACAAGAAAACCTTAATTATTATTAAGGTAATCATATTATCTTATTGTTTCAATTTTATTAATTTAAGAATAGGAATTGTTTAATTAATAAAGTGAAGTTATATTTTAACATGATAACAATTGTTATGTTCGAACAACAGATAACATTTATTCGTTTAATATCTGTCATTCCTCGAGTGTATTCATTTATTAGAAATATAATTTTTCGGAATGAATAAAACTAGCAACTGTGGTTTTTATATACAGCCCAAAAAAACAAGCAGAATCAACACATTTTGGGTAGACTAACACATTTTTTTTGTCAGTAAATCTAAAGTTTAACTTAACTACAAAATTAAACGTAGGAGTTTTTGAATTTTATCGAAGAAAGTTAACTATAAATTCTGAAAGTATGGATGGCGCACTACAATTTCTCAATTCTCTTTTTATTTTGAGTTGTCAATGACAACAAACTTATAAGATTTAACAATCGTATTTGAACATTGTTCTACGTTACTTAGGCTTTTCCAATTTCCATAGATTTCTGGATTCTATCGATAGGTGCACCTTAAATTGTGTTATTTAGACATAAAAAGTTTCATTGCAAGTACATTATTGTGGGTAAATTCTCTAAACATGACTAAAACAAGTACAAAAAATTAAGCAAAACAAGTTTACATATTTTTTTTATTTGTGTAGTTTTGCAACAGAACGTTGGTTTTTGTTTTAATAAAGCTTTATATAAACTTGTTTTGTTTAAATTTTTGTTCTCTGTTTTAATCGTACTAAATACATAGAAAGTTTATTTCTGTACTCACAATATTGTCTGGAAGTTAGCCTACCTTTATTATTTGTGGGTTTAAATAAATAAAATATAAGATTATTTTCATTAAAATTAATTTTAGTCTATCTCGGAAAATTAAACAGTGCTTAACAAATAGAAAGCCATGAAAATGTTTATCCGCATAATATGGTTAGAGTATGTTTTGCAAGCGAGTGTGAATATATTGACCATCTGACAATTTTCAATTTTTGAAAGTGTCACTCCAATAAATATTAAAATTAGCATCAGTTATAGGGTTACATAACACTTTCGTTATAAGAATGAAATACATTCCAAATGATTGCAAGAAGAAAAACATAAGATCGAATAAAAAAAGATAAAATACTATTGGACCTTGAGATATATGAATAGGAACTTTAAAGACAACACATACACCTCAAATGAAAACTTCGGTTATCATAATTTTTCCGCAGCAGAGTCACCTGATTTCTATTTATCGATTCACGTGAAGCCATTCTAAGAGAAAAGGAACATTTCTTTCGCAATACTGTTTCCCTCGCCTTCGATTACATTTGCCTAATGGACTGAAAGATACTTTGCTTCTCGATTTAACAAGAAATTGTATATATTATTGTCATAATGCCTGTTTTGTACCTTGCATTTATAAATCAGTAATCATATTCAAATTTTGCAACTTCAGTGTGGCTTACAGGAAAATAACTTTCATTTAATTGATCGTTCGCCTGCGTATTACATGGGTATAACCTCGTTTGTTAAATGAAGTACAATGAAATTATAGATAGGCTGTAATTCATCATAAAATCTTTGCAAACTGAAACGGAGAATGACATTAAATGATCAATATTATATTGATTATGTTTTAGATTTAGAACACCTAGAAAAAGCAATGAGTTGATGATATTCTTGTTTAATTTATGTCCGAATATACTAAGATATATTTTTTTAGATAGATTAAGTACTGCGACGCGTAGAGTGAATACATATGTTGGTTCTGTTGGGTCTCAAGCTACAATATAAAAGCTTCAGTCACTAGGGATACTAGTTCATAATCTTAGAAGAGCACCTGCGGTATTCAAAACCCCTGTGAGTACATTTAAGATGGAGGCTGTTGTCCAGGAACTGATAGATAGAGAAAAATTGAGAAATAACGGCATAATATTCAATTAATTACTATTGGCGCTTTAAGGCTGATAGACAAAAACAAGTTTATTAAAAGCCCCATAAATGCACCGTTTTTGTCGTACTACAAGTTGTATGGGAAGTTGCACAAACAATTGAAACTATCATTGTAAAAGCGTTTGGCCTGCACATATAACGACTTGGATCAGTTGGACAATTTATAATAAAATAGACACGTTTGCCGCCATGGCACCTAGCGTTTCGAAAAAAGTAACAGCTGCGCTGCGTGATAAGTTTATTACAGAATGTAAAGAAGAGTAAATCCTATAAGGTTTACTTAGGGGGTCCAAATTTTCTTTGCCTCTGGTTTTTCCGGATGTATATCTTGTCTACCTGCGCTCTAGAGTGTCAGAGTGGCTGGGCCTCCTCGTCAACTGGCCCTATGCTATACGACGGGACACCTCCAGATCTCTAACTCCAAACACGGAAACTGTAAGGATCACCCTCATGGGGAACCGATGATGACGTTAGAGTACGTGAGAGCTGTTTAAGCTGTTCCTAGCACAACTTAAATAGTTCCTGCAACAGTTTAACAGTTCCTGGCACAATTTAAACGCCTCCTGTAACAGTTAAACAGTCCATGGAACAGCTTAAACAGCTCCTGGAACACCTTAAATAGCTCCTGGAATAGATTAAAGAGCTCCTGCAACAGCACAAACAGCTCCTGCAAAAGCTTAAACAAATCCTGCAATAGCTTAAACAGCTCATGGCACAGCTTAAATCACTGGCGCAACAGCTTAAATCACTGGTGGAACAGCTTAAACAGCATCTGGAAGAAACTTAATCAGCTTCTGTAACATTGAAAGCTATTCGCGGTGTTTAAGCTGTTCTAGGAACTATGAATTGTTACAGGAGCTGTTCCAGGAGTTGTCCAAGCTGTTCCAGAAGCTGTTTAAGCTGCTCTAGGTGTTCTAGCTGTCCAGGAGCTTTTAAGCTGCTTCAGAAGTAATAATTGAAGACACGAGTGGATGAAGGTGTTATGTTACCAAATCAAACTTTTTCAGAAATTAAGTTTTTTTTTTTTATGTAATTTTTCTCAAAAGTAGTGTAACATAACCCCTTCATACATTCGCAAGACCCGAGTGTTCTTGAATATCTGGAATTTTCGATGGTGCTATGTGAAAGATGGGTACAAAACACCTTGATTCATGCAAAAAAGACAGTTTTTAAAATGCGACATAGCACCTTCATCCACTCGTATCTTCAATTATAATATATCTCACATGCTCTGACTTCATCATCGGCCTCCCATGAGGGTGGTCCTAATGGTCCCCTTGGTTTGAAGTTGCATAGCAACTTAGCATATCTACTCACTCACATGAATTTTAGGGGTATTGGTAAATTGCCTCCCCACAGGTAGTAGGAGAAAGGTCAGACTTAATTGGTCTTATAAAAAGGTAAATTGCCTCCCAAGCCTTCGTAATCGTAAGCTCCAACCATTATTGCTTTATTAGTTATTAACCGGAACCCAATTTACACTATATCTGTGTATGAGGTAGCTAAAAAATGTGGAAGGCAATTTAACGATTATTTACTTATTTAACGTTGCTCTTTATCTCAGGAGGCAATTTACCTACCTTACAATTTACGAATTTAGTGTACGAACTGTGTTAATGAATCACCTATAAAAATTATATCCATATATAAATTGTATGCATGCAGTACTGCCGTACGACCCAACCGTAGTGTACTGCAGATTGAATGAGAGTGGCACATACGGTGCAATTGTAGATGAAACTGTCGAGTCGACTCTTGTTATACGATAAATCGTACCGTGTATGGGCCGTTTTTGGGAAAACAATACGGCATACAACACATATCCCAACAATGGTAATGCTTCATCAATATATACCAAAGATATTTCTTTTTATTTTTATCCCATCAGAAATCTTTTTTGTGGGTACAACGAAATATATCTAAGTCATCACTTATCCACAATACTTTTTGGTAAAAAAAATGGTTTGATTTTTGAAAGTGTAGGGAGATAATTAACGGATTAAATACTGCCGTTAAAAATTGGAATCAATAGACTTATAAAACTTGTATTAAGTACTATCACGAGCCGACGCGACGGGTTTTATGAAACATGAAGTGATTATGGGCATGCTACAGTTCTTTTTGCAAGAGTATGAATAAAAATAAACTAAATAAACTAGCATATTGGGTACAAAAATATAAATTTAGATCTTCATGTGCACCACTATTCCATACCGTTCATTATGCAGTAACTAGGTTCCTTTGATTTTATTTTGCCATAATTATTCTGAAACATTAATTTAGAATTAGTACTTTACTTATTAAGTTATAAACATTCTCGTCTATTCACATTTACAAGTTTGTGAAGTATAATACTGACAGTTAACTGCTTTATTTCAAAATAATCCACAGTAAATTAGCTATATTTGCTAGCTAAAGTATTAATAATCTCGAAATACGGCGACTTCATTTTATCGAAATGCTCTAATGAATTCTTTACGGTAAAACATAAAGCATACGGCCTTAAATTTTATCGGTCGTAAGTATTGCGCGGAGAAAAATGCTTTATATATGACGCAACTTTAATAGTTAAAAGTAAACCACGTGTTTCAACAATAAAGTTTTATTTAAGAAATGACAGTAAGCGTGGTCGTTTTCCCTTTAACCTAGTTATTGGGTTTATTGAATTGATTTATAACTTACAAGAGAAGCTCGCGAGATATAAATCGCAAATTCTAATGAAACTTTGTCAGTTTGTAGACCCCATTGAGTGTTCTTAAGGACACTCTCTGCTGCGTGGAATTTCTATTTTAGGGGGTGCAATTTGACTTTAAAGTTCGATCCAAATTTCGTTTATCCAAAATGAGTTTTAAACCGTGAAAAGAGAAAAAAGTTGTTAATGATGAAATTGCACCATTTATGCAACCCTTTCGGCTGACACCTATATTGGTCTTTATACTTTATACTGACTATATATAAGTGTGTTCGAAATATAAAGGGCCGTAAAGGAGAGAGATAAAAAATGAACAGAATTTATGGAAGAGAAGCGTACCAGTGTTGGGCGAATAGGAATCAAAAATCATCCGATAACGCTAAGCGATTCCTTAATCGATGCGTTAAGAAAAATTGCAACCTTTTTCTTTTAAGTATAGAGAAGTATCCTATTACTGCTGATACCCTGCCTCGCTTAATGGAGCCCCAAGTACGTCCAATGTTGAAACCGCTCCTTTATACCAATGTATTTCACCGATGATTTCCCAGTTAAACAGTTAAAGAATATTTTATAGTCGTTTACTATGAGTTTCATTTTGGGGTTAAATATTGTAATGACCTCCATTGTTTTGTGTTTGTTAGGAATTTTTGTTTGTTGTTGGCACAAATATCGTAGAAAAATTATATATTTTTCGATATTTATTTTCAAATTTGCGATTTCCTTATCGTTAATGTTAGTTTTACTGTTGCATACATAGTAGACGACTCTACTAGTATTGAATTAACGGAAACTAGCTAATTGTATTTGACATATTTAAATGACTAGATTTATAAATTGCTAGGTAAACGTTGCATATTTTGATTGAATTAAAATTGTGTTATACAATAGATGAATCCAATTTACGTACCTGTGATTAAGAGTTAAGGATTTTTAATAAAGGAATTGTTATTTTAAAATTTTCATTATTGCACTATTCGTGTATCTTCGTAGTTACATATCAAAATAACTTTTTCAACTGCTCGAAAAGGGACTTCCGTGGCGTTCAATTTAGATACGAAAAATCTATCCATTCGTTAGCAAGCAGTTGGAAAGGTATCTTGGCAAGTGGATCCACAAGTATCTCGCGCCAGCTAGCAGATAAAGATCACTGTTTACGATACTTATTCAAATTATGCAACAGAGAGGTCGCTAAGATGTAATAAAATAGTCAAAATATAATAAATTATATATTAAAAATAATGTAATTATAAAGCTAGATAAAATTATTGATTATTATATTTGATATTATCTTAAAATTAAAAAAAACAATATTTTTATTTGTGCTGCGGAAAGCAGAGCAGTACATATGTCGGTACAGCATATTGCCGGAATTTAAGTTTACATATTCTTGTTCATACCCTGAGTTTTTTTTTATCTCTCGACAGATAATGTTAATATTTTTCTGCGAACCGTCTTTAAGGGAGGTGTCACTATATTCCAATATAATAATATATGTAGAAAAACTTGCATATTGTTAGTAATATAATTATATATTACTTACATATAATATATATAATCCAATTACAATGTATATAATATATTGGAATGTCGGTCTCTATCTTGATCCTCTTGGACTTTACTAAGTTCTCCGACCCTATGTATCATCAGCTAATTTTATCCATCTTCCGGTATATCGGCCTTTGTAATAACAGTTCCGTACGCAGCAGATCGCAAATAGTGAAGGTAAATAATGAATTATCTACCAATTTCATTTTGAAGTCTGGGGACCGCCGGGGATCGGTATTGGGCTCACTTTTTTTCCGTATATGCTTGTATCTTATTGGAACAGGTCTTTACCTATAAGGTTACTGTAAGGTTCACATGTATGCTGATCATACACAATTGTATTATTCTTTTCCTAAAGAATCTTACACAGATGCTATGTATCGTGTTCAGCAAGATTTGGATACAATTTTTCCTGTCTGTTTTCTTCATTCGTTGTGTATCAGTTCTAGTAAATCTGCTGTTATGTTTTTTTTGGTAGTCAGCAGAGTCGGACGAAGCTAGCAGAGGAGTTTAGACTGTACTTTAATGTTTGCGGTAAACCAAGCTAAAAGTCTTGGAGTAATTATTGACACCTTTAGATACAGGCTACAAATGTCAGTTTGTTCAATGGGCGTACTGTAACTTAAAAATTTTATATCAGCATAAGTCTTACTTACCTACTAACATTAAACTTAGATTATATAATGCGCTAGCGTTATCTCACTTTACGTATTGTTTTGCTGTCTATGGTCGATGTATAGATTCCAACGATCGAACTAGAATTCAAAGAGTGCAAAATTAATAACAGAAAATATGATCGCATTTCACACACACTTTCTTATTGCAAATGGGTCAACATGCATAATCGTAGTTTTATCACACGTGTCACATTAGTGTTATACAATTATTAAGAATAATAGTCCCTCATATCTCTACAATAAGATAACATTTCGTACGGATGTTCATCACATCAATATTGGCTCACGTGGGTTAATAACACCACCACTATATAGAATAATACTATTATAGCGTTCGTTTTCTTACGTGACCTATAAGATATTTATAAAGCATTTAATGCTATACCCCACCCAATTAAAGAAATGTCGTCTGTCATGTTTCGAAATTGTTTGCGTCGCTAATAAACAAATGTTTGGAGCTTTATTTCAATTACTCTTATCATGCAGGGGGATGTGGAGGAATGGTAACGGTGTTACACACCTTAACCAAACATGTCCTTGTGTTTTTCACCCATTTACTTTAATTTTTTTTTAAGGTGTGGTAACGCCTAAGCTATATTATTTAGCTTCTCAGGCCCCCGCATAGCCAAATCTCCCTCTGAATCAACATTACGACTCCGGAAAAAACCGATTATCGTAATTGACCAGAGCGAGACTGGAACCCCGGGACTCCGGACTGATAGCCAAGCGTGCAAGCCACTCGACTACCAGATTAACATTATACAATTAAATTGTATAATGTTAAATCTGTACTTTCGTTTAAGATTTATATAATTGAATGTAAAATAATAATAATATAATAGCACAAAAGCAACCCTTCACATTTACGTAAGGGCGAAAGATTATTAGAAGTGTTTGAAATAATCCATTTTTCTATAACACCAGGACCACGAATAGATTGTTTTTTAAAATTAACAACTTTACAATATGCAAATAACTAATAATCCAATTTCTGAATTATATATAAGATATATTGGTTGTTTGGTGCATCTATTATTTATCTGAGCAATTCATATAAGAGAGAAGTTGCAGAAAGAGTTACCAAAATATTTGTCATTGAAGTTAGATCATGTTTGTCCACCTCTCAGAACTAATTATGATGGTGTACTAGGTAGGCATAATCTGACCTGTCTCGCACGTTTGAAGAATTAATGTCAGCGTTTGTTTTTTTCCTACCTTTATCAAAATATAATTAATTCCCTCTCGTTTCTGTCCTGAATTCGTTGTAGCAAATCCACCTATAACAGTGGATCTTGTGGCAGCATTCGTATTCCTACAGCGTGGTCGAATATATGTATCTTAACGTCCTCCACTCACTCATGTGGCTATTAACTTTAATGGCATCCTTGCAGATCCTTTCCTAAGTTTTTTATGTTCTTTCTCTTTTCTTTTTAGTTATTCTCTTATAGTTATTTATTATTCTGTTACAGTTTTACTTAAAATCCAACTCTAGCTCAACTTCTTTTGTTAACTTTAATGTGCAATGCTAACTTTTAAGTACAGTGCTGTTTTTTTTCTCGTTATTAGATTTCATCTGTTGGGTAAATATATACACCCCAGGTAGCAGAGCGACGTAAAATGACGGTTAATAGACGTTGATCACGTCCAATACGTGATATTAATGTCTATTAGACGTCATTTTACGTCACTTTGCTACTTGGGACCTTCATACGTGTATTTTTCTTAGCGTTGGGCACTATCGGTATTTTCAAGTATAGATAGTGAATTAGTGCAAACGTAAAAACATAACGTTAGAGAAACTTTGTTTGTTTTTACTGAGGTAGGAAGTATGATAAAAATAATCGCTGGTAAACTAGTTTTTTCTAGTTCTTTTTTTAATTCGTAGACGACGCTTATTTTCGATTATCGCTAAAATATAAATCCCATTCACGAATGAATCATAAATTACCGGAAACTAAAAAGAATGAATCCTTCCGAATAACAGTTCAATATGTGTGTGTTGTTATCGCCAGTTTTTAGCGAACATTGGCAGTTGAGGGAAAAAAGTAAATGTGATGTTACAAGCTTGGAGATTTACCTATCTATTTGGTTTCAGCAACGACATTACATAGATCTTCAGAGATATCGACGGATATAATTATTACTGTCATGTCATCAGATGCAATCTAATAATTTAATTTAATAACTTTTTTTAATGCTACTCTTAATCTTAGTGTCTTATAGAATTAATCACTTATACACTTCATCAGAACTTATACACTTTTTATTTTAAACAAGTGGTAGCCTCAAATTTGAAGGAATGTATTTTAAGATTAAACTATAAACGTAGTTGTCGAATTGATGAAATTCCTTTAAAAGTCTTTGATGTAATATGTGAGAATTGCTTAAAAAATGAAATTAGATTCAATTCGTTACATGTAGTAAGTACAGGCTCTCTTAATTCCTGAATATTTTATATAATAATTAATTTTAGATATGAGTTAACTCCTAGTCGAGCAAGTATGGTGGCTATGTATGGAGCCGAATCGACCTATTCAGTGATGGGGACAAACTTCATCAAGAAATCCTACGATAGAATGTAGTGGAGTTTGGCCCATTTCAAACCATGCATTTTAAATTCCGTATTTGTGGAATAATATGCGCGTTCAAAGAAGTTATAAAAAACTTATTTTTATTAAGTGTGTCATAAATAATCAAGAGAGCAATAAGGAAGTTGCTGTTATTCTAGCATAAACGGTAACTATGCATTCATTACATGGAGTTGGTTATGTTTGTGGCAAAAACTGTTTTTTCTAAAACATTGTTTTCCCTAAACCAATTAAACATAACATCACAAAGCTCGGTTCTTTTTATTTTGTCCTCTTTAAGTAGCTGTTGATGGTTGCCGCCAATTATAAGGATTGAATAAAATACTGAAGGCTTTGAAACGTTAAACTTTTGTGGTATGTATCGAGCGAAGTAAGATGATTTTCTTCAGCATAACAAGATATTTAATCTCAGTTCTTCGGTAAGAATATGGGTACCTGTATTTTCTTTTGCCAATATTTATTGCACGAGCGTTCGGTATTAAACCTCATAATAGTATTATATTATTGATGATGGTGTTAGCCGAAACTAGTTAGCCAATAATCTCCTACTAGTGATTGAATTTTATACTAGTTGTAATTTATTTATCGATTTATTATTTATAAATAGTAGCAGTTGATGGTATTGGTCTGTCATGGTAGTCAATAGTGATGAGCAAAACTCTTACTATTTTTTATAGCAACTACTTTAATAACGTGATCGTTGTTTTGAGTTGTTCTTGTTTTAGAAGGGTCCAGCATGGTGTGAGTGAAATAGCGATTTATTAGTAGCGCCGCTATCCGCTATTGCTACTTTTCGATAACAGTTATCTTAAAACGTTATCGCGATCGCTGTATGGATGCTCTTGGTTTAAAAGCGTCTAGCAGAGATAGGTGTTGGTCGCAGCTAATCAATGTGCTGTTGCGAATAAGGAGTATATTCAGTTCCCAAATCGTGATCGGAAAAAATAATGATAATGGAATATAATATTTAGGATTAGATACATAAAAAGATATAACAAATAAAAATATTTTTTTGGCATAATACCTGTTTTAGATCTTTTTAAGGCAAAAATGAGTCGTGGCACAAGTATTATTAATTCATTTGCATTTTAAGCAGGATTTCTCAATTTTCATTTTGGAAGTAGTTATAATTAGCATTCAAAAATAGTAACATCTGGGGTTTCCTATCGTTTAACCGTGTACTTCACTTAAAACATGACCAGCTTTTGAAAAAGCAAATCTCTGAAGAAAACAGAGCTCACAGTTTTTTTTTCCGCAATTCATGACAGATTTGGGAAAAGGTATTCATGTTCGCGCTTAATATTAATAACTTTCACGGATGAAACGATTCCTAACACGAGATTACGTCTCGTATAGCCAAGTGCTTTTAAGTAAATCCCCTACCTACTATATTTAATTTCAAATTTTTCACAAGTTGCAACAGAATTCTTCATAAAAAAAATCACTATTTGAATTTTTGATATACTTAACGGTAGATGGCTAATCCGCTAAAACTTACCAGAATGTATTCAGCTCTGGTGGTGATTCAGGCTATTTTGATTACGATTACTGTAAGTAGTTATAAATTCATGTTTTCGCTTTCGCTGCTATTTTGACTTTTGCATAGCTCGTGCGTGCACGTGAAATTCTTGACGATGGACTACCAGAATATGAGTTTTCCCTGTTTCTGCCGTCTGTTGGTTGTTTATATCCGACGTTTTGACAGTGTTTCTACTGCCATCATCAGGGTAACCTTGATAAAGACTGTGGTTTGCCAATACCATAGTTAGCGATGGAAATGTATTCACTCTCGGATATAAATTGTGATATGGGTAATATGTCATTGTTACACACTACTCTACAATACCGTCATATAGCTTCCGTGACTTCTCTGGGGTAGGTATATTTATAGTAATATGTTGAAATTGACGAGTCTGAGACTTATTCTGTGTTTTTATTTTTTCTGGAAGTTAATTGTTGAGGTTTATGAAATCTGTTTTTACAGAATGTTTCGTCATATTTTTGATTCTTTAAGATTTTTTTCTCTTTATTGTTCAAGTGTTATTGCCGTTCTAAAATTCTGATTATCCCTGATTAATTTAGTTGAGTGCCGATGTGATCTTTGTTGTATGTTTTATTAAATCACTGATAGCTGTATATCGCTCATCATGAGAAATCCACAGAAAGTAAATCACGAATATTGTTAAAATTGCTATTATTATTCTACTAATTTACAATTGTTACTTGTTTTATTCCATAGTGAGCTTTTTAAGAATAATGGAAACTAGCATCAGTTTTATTTCTTTATTATTCATGTTAAAATTGAAAGCTAGCACCAAGCGTGTTTCGCATTTGTTTCGCCGAAGATAGCTTTGATTTGTATGTAGTATAATTGTCTGTATTGCATTCACTTGTTCTTTTTGAAACAGTAATTAAAATGAAGACGACTATTACAATTAATTTCTTTCATGTATCTGTTAAAGGATACACTTAAAGCCTAAACCGGTTGTGTAAATTAGGAATACCAGCATTCATTATATTCTTACTATTAATCAGTGCATAAAACATAAATATGTGGTAATTTTTCATTTTTATAAGCTTTGATAAAAAAGCTGGCAATGGTAAAAACATGGAGGAGCAGCTTCTTGACTTTGCTATGGTAAAATCTATGTCCATCTACAACATCAAGAATTGTTAAGAGCGAATCCTATTGCTTAAAAATAGATGTACGATAGTTTTGCCGCTAGACTTACATTGCAAAAAACTATAAAAGTAAAATAATTTGAAATATTAAAAAAAAATCATTTTCTAAACACAAAATTTGTATTAAGTACCTACACTTACTCATTAGTTTTTTAAAGACGAAGAGAGTTATGACAGAAAAAATATTTTATATCATTAAATAATGCTACCTACCCGTACGTTAAGTAGCTTCTATTTACGTATGCATTATATCGACATATTTCGAATTTCCATTTCATGTTATCAATAAAATAAACTGTAATCTAATTTATAAGTGGATACATGTCAGATATTGGTTCACTCGTTCTCCCTGTCGCTCAACTCGTGGTGCTTTTGCGCCAAATCAGCCGCAAAACTTTCAGGAATGAGTAAACTTGCGGAACATTAGCATTGATTAGCTTCTAAATTTAAACTCGAGTACCGACAATAATGGAGTTCGAAAATATTGGCTCTGTGATAAAAATCCGCTATCGACTTAATATTTTGCGGTTGACATATTTTTACTTAAATCAGAATGATGTGATTATTTCCGATTGCTTTTATGCGTTTGATTGATTAGGCAGGCGATTTCATCGTTTGCTTATGGCTTTTGGATTACTGATTGATTGGTTGGTTGAGACTTAGACTATTAATATACGTAGGCATAACAACCTTGAACTCCCAGAAGTAATGCCTAACGTTAGAAGCGTTTGGTAGGTAATCACATATCTACTATTGCGATTCTCTAGGACTAATTTTTCGTAACAGAGGATAGAATAAAGTTATGAAAAGATTGTAAAGGATAATAATGAATTTAAGACAATCATTATTATTATTATTGCCATTTTACAATTATAACAAATATTTTACTATGAAAAAGTTAAGTCTGTCAGAAATACTCCAAATATGTAAACTTTCTTTCTTTTATAATGAAAAAATGAGATTTCCCAATTACATCTATTCTATCCAACATAGTAATTGAATATTATATACTTATAATAGGGTGATTCATGAAAGCCATCCATTAAAAGTTCTTGACTTTGCAATGATATCTAGATTTTGAATCTTCGGGGTTAGGCATGCTTAGCTATGATCTATTTAAAAAATTTAAAATCTATTTAGAAAAAATAACTTCATCTATGTTGAACTTCCGGTTACATCGAAAGTCATGGCAAACTTTGATATTATAAATAGAAATCTATATTTTTTAGTGGATTTTTAGATTCTGCTAGGCATTTTAAAGCTAATTTTATAAAACATCTACTTATCTATCGATTACCGTTTCAGAGTTATTTTGGTTTTTGTGAAAAAAGCTCAAAGAATTAAGGCATTAAATGCGTATAATAGCTATACAGTAAAAGGTAGAGAGTTTTTATTTGGGGGCTGTGCAGGGCATGGCTACCCTATTATTGAACCAAGGATTAAAAAGTAAACAAAATTATACAGGTGTCTTACAATGTAGGATTGATTTGGCGTAACTTCTTAATAGTAAAGGTTTTTTTCTTAAAATCGAATACTTTGTACTTATAAACACTTTAGAACCCTGATATAAACTTGTTGTGGCCTGTTTTATTTGTTTAAGAACTATGCTATCAAGTGCTTCAGTTACTCATCGCTCTATTTCTGCTTTGTTTTGCACTCTGACCGAATACACCATGTATCCCCATAAATAAGAATCCAAGGGCGTTAAATCAGGAGATCTTGGTGCTCAAGCTCAAGGTCCATTGCGTCCAATTCACCTATTATTAGATATTGTACTCATTGTCAGTAAACTATCTACCTCGTAAGCAAAATGAGCTCTTATTCCATCCATTTGGTACCAGAAATATCTCTGACCAAACACGTGACGAGGCTGGACAGTAGAACACTGTTGAAAATTTTAACACTTTTTTGACTAATTTAATAGTCAGGAGAGGTCCACACTCTTTTCGTGTTATTTTGTCGAGAACTATAGAAGTTTAAATTTGACGAGCAAAGATAGTCAAGTATTGTCTATTGCTAAGGGGTTATTTTGTCCAACTGACACGTGGAATTATAAAATACTTTTAGTCACATTTTATTTGATCTAGACTAGACAAATTTACTAGCTGTTTTTACTAAATGAATGCGATCTATTGGATGTTTTAACACCATTTTCTAAACACAACGTCTTTTTAATATGCAACTCCTATTTCTTAGTGCTATAATATTCTCTCTTTAAGACGTTTTCTCAATTATAAATTTAAAATTAAGTGAATGTTTATGCTATTTGATTCAAGTTTAAACTAATTGCGTAAATAGATGTTCCCAATACATCTTTAAGATGTTTAAATTTTATTTTATGCCCACTGGAATTAACGTTTAATAACACGAGGTTACACTTTGCAAGTCAGTCACATTTGATGGTTTGTTTGGATATGTTAATACGGAGAATCAAACACGAAAACAGATACACCTGCAATGCAAGTGGTGCGTATAATGCAATACTGTATTAGAATAGGTGGGGTTTCTATATTTTTATCCGAGGGAAAAATTCTGATTGGTTGACGCTTCTCAATGTCTAGAAAAATAGTCAATCCTCATATCTGAACAAAGAATTCATACGAAATTCTAATAATTTCTGTTCTATTAAATACGCGTAGTCAACTCGTCTGGCAAAGTTTGGAAAAATCAACACTAAAATATTTGACTAGCGCAAAATTAACGCCAACACCGTAATATTTTCAACAGTGAAGGTCAACAAAACAAGTACTAAAGCGAAGAACAACTGGAAGACGAGGAAGAGGTAGACCACGAACGGAATGGTTACAGAGGGTAGAAAAGGATCTGGAAAGTATTGGAATAAGGGAATGGCACAAGAAAACTCGTGATCGAGAAGAATGGAGGAAGATTTGTAATCAAGCCATGGGCCTTCTTGGCCTGGACTGCATTTTCATTATTACCCTCTTCTTAATCTAATAAATTCTTTACAGATTATTTATGATTAAGACAAATATATTTGTGGAAACGTAAAAAGAAAGTTTCATTTTACTTAATTCACGTATTTCCACTTTGCCTAGAACATTAAAATCCACGCATCCATTCATGTGAGAAACGGAATTTTCGTGTTTTTTTGTCCTCTCTGTGATATGCTTTAAATCATTTTTAACCCTTGTTTATTCTACGCACTGACCTTTTTCCTAAAAATTAAGCAGATAAAACAAAATAGTTAATAGTTAATAGTTAAAAAATCATTAATACTAAACGTCGCTTTAAGCTCTTGAAATCACACATGCGCGGTGCGCGTTGAAAACGATGCAGTCGCAATGAATGTAAGACGTTACCTGGAGACACGAAATTGCTTGCCCCAAAGCGACCGTATAAGCGCTTATGGCGAAGATAAACGGAGCCATCCGATTAATACTCGAAATAGGTACATCGGAAATAGTGCCCCGGAACACAGTTTTGAGTATTCGCATATGTGCTAGCGTCTGTGGTGCGGTAGGAAACTTTGATACCATCGTTTTAAAACTACGTAAAAATAATGCACTGAATTACATGCGAATTTCTTTCTGTGTGTATCTTGGTGGTTGGTTGGGCACGTGCCCTTGTGCCCTTTAGTACCAGCCGCCACTGCAAATTTCAACGTGATTTTTATTTAGTTACATGTACATAATAAGACGGCCGTTTGCCAGGCTAACGGTGGAGCATAAAGGGTGGAAGGAAGATCAAAGCCCATTATTTTTTATAGTAAATATTATCCTGTAATTTACATGTTTATAGCAGTTAGAGCATACAAATACGGCCAACTATTGCATATCCCTATATCAGCAAAATAATTTTTATTTTTTGTTATCTATAATGACGAAAATATATGAGCTATTCTGCGCTGATATGTCCCTAAAAGACAATTATTTTTCATATATAACTTGAAATTAGTACATGAAAATGTGATTGTCGTTTGAGTAATCGAACTCATGATACTTACCTGAGATTTATTTCCTTCTTACAAGTGTTAATTTTCACTGCTGGTCTCTTTTATATTTATAAAATAAAAATTTTCACATTTAAATGTTTTCTTTATTTAATAAATACAGGGAGTCGAAACCGTTTTAAAAACCGTAGTGTAAACGATCATTATTTCGGTTTTTATTTGGGTACCCTAATTCTAAAGGTACTCTAAATCTGACCGTATTTATCCGGTATCCTAATCTCCTAATCTAACTGAATATTCCCTGACCGTATTTCGATGACTGCTATTCCTAACCGTATTTGAATTACGGTCAGACTTTCAGTGACCGTTAATTGACCGTATTCAGACCGTATTTGACTGTATATAAATACGGTCAAATACGGTCTCAATAACGGTCACCGAAAGTGACCGTAATTCAAATACGGTCATAAGAGGTACCCTGACCCTGGTTAATGTGGAATTTCGGTCACGTCAGGAGCGGTTTTCATATATTTTGAATTACGGTTACGGTCATGATCGTGATCGAAATTAATTCGTTATAATTGCGGTTTCGACTCCCTGAATAAATACGCATAAATACATTGCTGCTTAATGGTTAATTAAAACACGTAATTTTACTTGAAATAAGTATATTTTACATTAAGTATTAGTGTAGATCACCGACATAATAGACTCCCAAACATATCCGGGTGTATTAAGATACTAAAGGGAACTGACTATTCATAATCTTTTTAATGGTAGGGGCGTTTCGTTGGAGATCTGCTCAGAAATCTGGCCTAGCGTGCCATCTGGCATTAAAAAGTAAATACTAATGGTTTTAAAAGAATAGAATAGATGATGCTGGGATGATTAAAAATATTTTTTCATTAATAATTTATACAGTGTGTTGCATTTAAAAAATAAAAATCTTATACATGACCTTGATATTAAGAGTCTTATGCTCTGCCGGTTGAGCAAACACGTACTCATTGGCCGAACAAAACATTAGGGATATGATTATAGAAAGGAACTACAGCATCATTGCCAAACCGACTACCCTTGCGTGAGGGCAGACGCTATGGGTATGAATCGTCAGTTTCTGTTAGCAATAATTTTAATATTACACAATAATACATCAATATATTACAGCGTTATACCCTTTCTTCGTCCATTTAACACACACGTATATCCATGTCACGCAGTCTCGATTCCATTAAAATTCTACCTCTAGTCAGCCGCTCGTAGTATTTTTTGTGTATCTAGTTCTTATATTACGGTTCTGAATAATATGTGGAGCCTTTTCCCTAGTATTCTCTCCATTGCTTGCCGTCCTTTATCTGCAGTAGCGGTTTTTGCAATTTTTATCTCTAGGCTGAAGAACAGAAAATGGTGGAGAAGCCGGAATTTATGAGACCCAAAGCAAATATTTCGATTAACATTAGCGGAAACATAGCGGTGTGACATAACAGTCAACATTTGAAGCATTTCGGATTATTTATCGTGTAAAAAGTTTATATACAACGCTTCTTATTCATTCACTCGCTCAAGTGCATACTATGTACACAAAGACGTATAGTGGCTATTAGTTTTCAGAATTTTCGCTATGCCGATGCTGAGTTCCGTGTTCTCGGTAGGCTAATGAACGATCGATTGTTTATGTGATATAATCGAGTGCATATTGCTCGTTAAGCACGGCACTAATAATGACGGGTGGCGCTCTCTCTGTAAATTGGCAGTGCTGTTAGAACGCCAAAGTTATGCACGCAGATCCGTCCAAAATGACAAGTGGCGTTTTTTGTCTTATCTATTCGCTGGTCTATTCAGCATCGATACGTCAATTTGCCACATCCAAAAATGGCGGAAGCCGGACCGTTTTTCTGTCACTACTTGCATCTGAAAGCGCGTTCCAGTGTTTTTAGAGTTCGTTGGGCAAAGCATACTTGCCTGATGTATTTACCATAACTAGCAAAACAACAGCTTCCATCGCATAACGGTGTGCTGATTAAGGCGATCACTTAGTTTTGTGCGTATGAAGGTAACGTCAATTACCGCTATTGGACAGAGTGCACACCGGAGAAATACGATACGAGACGATAAATAACTGCTAACTGTCACGATAGCGTTAATGATATTGAAGTTTCAACAGTTTTTTGCAAATATGCATGTATTGTTGTCCTATTTAGGTACTAGATCTGTCGAATACTATATCTTATCATTAATTTAATATAAGATCTATTAATGTATCTAAAATAATATGAATGCTATAAGCATTTAGGCTCCTAAATGTGATGAACATAAATGAGTTTCAAACTTCTAAAAGATTGGTTGGTAGCAGTCATATAAAAAGTTGTCACAAATACATCACAGATTCTAAAGATTGTATAATAAGTAGGGTAATCCAATTAAAAAAAAAATAGATAGCGCTGCTCTCGATTGGTGTATTTATTCTTAAAAACAAACATCACTTACTGTGTCTATATAGGTGATTTGTTGTAAAATTTTCATAATTTAAAATTTTTACTGGTTTTCGAGATATTGCGCTGTCCTTTTCCTAGTATATACAATCAATTCATACTATTCATTTGAAATGAATGATTAATGAATAATATTATACCCTCAATACATTGAAAGATTTGTTAATTTGGTATAACACCGCTTATTTTTATATTTTTGCTCTTTCTAATAAAATATTATAATTAAACTATTAACAAAAAGTACAAATATTAAAACAAGTACTATAAGAAATGGTTGTCCTTATAAAAGTTATAGAATCTATTGTAGTATATTGATCTCTATTAACGATAAAATATATTATTCTTGTACACCTAAATTGGGTAAAGTTTACGACTTTATTAATTTGTTGATAAAGAAGTTAACCACCATCATTTTACGTGGCCCGGACTGTTGAAGATTTAGCAACTCATAATACTGCAGCAACTCAGAAATTACTTTTACTAGCAATTCGTTAATTATTCACGTCACAAATATCCATTTCAAACAGCCGACCTCACTAATTTAGATAGATTACTTGTCGGTATCGCGGAGCCAGGATATACCGAAACTTTGTGCCAATTAGATTGTGCAGGAACCTATGCAAAACGTACCTTCCTTATTCTACAATCCTTGGGTTAATTTCTGTTTGAAAAGGTAGCTACCATCATTTTTTTGTATTTTTCTAAAAATATTTTCTATTACAAAAATCATAGAATAAACGGAGTTTAAACCCAAGAGGAGTAAATGTAAATAATCAATGCGTAAATCCCGAAAACTGTGTTGATTTAAGCATATAAAATTCAAGGATTACTTATTTGAGTCGTGTTCATTATTCTTCTCAGTTTTCCGTCTAAAAAATCAATTTTAATAACTAAATTAGATTTTAAAAAAATATATAGTTTTCTTTTTAATTTAACACGAAACATTTCATGGTCAGCTTTTTGGAAGTAAAAGTAGTGTGTCGTGCATGTTTTTTTGAAGATGTTGTGCGTATTGTATATGTTTCACGTACACAAATTGTTGATTCTTTCATTCCCAATGTTTTTTTTTTAATAGCTATGCAGCTGTTCATGTTTTGTTGTATGTAAAAGGCAGGTAAAATATGGAGTTAAATATAATATTGTTTTAATTCTTTTCCAATGATTCCTCGCAACCATTCGTTCTGACGGGAGTCCCATTCAAAGTTAAATATTTTACTATTAAACAAATGGAAAGTAAAAGCGATTTTACAGGAAAGAAAAGGTACCTTTAACGGGGGAAAAGTAATTTGTTAAGGATCAATAAAATGTATCTTTCTTCTGTAGGTAAATTCACTAAGTAATTGTAAGGTGTTTGAAGAAGCGCTTCTAATTTAGAAGGAAGCTGTTCCTAATCGAGGGCATTCCGCGCGTTGTTAAATTATTAGAAATAGAAACAGTTGTTTTATTTATTATTTTTAGAATCTTTTAAATTGTTTTTAAATTCCGAATATTTGCTAATCTAACGCTTAACCATTCAGCCAATCGGGGGAATAGATAATACTGTCTTACAACCTATATTTAAGCTACAGGTAAATGCGCGGAATGTGATGCACAGTCAGACAGAATAATCATTACTACTATTATTCTGTCAGATAGAATAATTACTACTACGCATGCAAAATTGCGCATTCCAGTGCGCATCACGCTCTGCGCATATACCTGTAGCTTAAATATAGGTTGTAAGATAGCATTATCTGCACCCCGATTGACTGAATGGTTAAGTGTTAGATTAGTAAATATTCGGAATTTCGGGACCGCAATATGCAATTGCAAATAATGACTTTGGCAAATAACAACCATCTTCAGGGCTAACCCTGATGACGAACCGAAACGTTGGATCATCAAAATCCTACAAACCATGGAAATAGCCCAAGCTTTGAGTATATGTTAAAAAATAAACAAACACAATAAGGGTACATACACAACAAATTAAAATTTGAGTCAAGACTAAAGCAAAAATTCTGTTGGACGTAAACCGTTCCTTTCCAAATTCGATTAATTGATTGATGTACGTGGGTGGCCAGAGTACACTTTTTTGGTTTAATTTTACTGCCATTTTGTGTCTTGTGTACTGTTCACGCCATTTCTGGGTCGTTTGCTCAATATACTGTTTGAAAAAATCCACACATCTAACAACATAACAATGTGGTTTTCTTGTTTGTTAGGTAGAGAGGGTTTTGAGTTTCGAAAGAAATTGATTGACCGCTGAAGTGAAAGCTATTTTTATATTGAAACTCTCAATTTTTTTGTATGTTGTCTGATAATTAATGTAGGTATATACGGTAAGGATTTATATTGGGTATAGAGTTGTTCTATATTCTCCTTTCACTGTATAGAAAAATACAGCAGCATTCTCCACCGTTCTCCGGATATGTATACTCATGATCAGATTCCAATTTGGATCGCTACTCAGACATTTTTGATTTTCTTGGCTACTGATCATTATATCTCCAACTCTGATATTTATCCCTTTCGTTTTTCGCCCTCCTACCAGAAGGATTGTTTGGATTTTGTGGGATGCCAGTTTTTGGATAAACAAAATTGGGGGTCAAACCTCTGGGTTAGATTGCATCCTCTAAAGTTAAAGTTTCGCCGCAACAAAGAATGTGCTTGTGTCCCTCGGTGAAGTCTACAAACTGACCTATGGTCAATGGATTCCATACACATCTATAGCGTCTATAATGTTATGTGTAAATCTGTAAACAAGTATTGTAGATGCTTACGGAATTGCAGATAACTTTACAAGTGGTACAGATATGCACAGAATACCGCCGTAAGTTTCATCAGAATCTACAATTTACAGTTCTTAAGCTTCCCTTGTTAAAGGAGATCTGTGCGCAGTAGTCTCAAAGGAAGCTTTTGACATAACTACTGTTATTATAACATGTGTAACTGTTTTAAATAAATGTTTAGATGGTTTCTACGGCACACAGTACCTTTATAAAGCAATACTATATATGAACTTAATATTGATATAGAATTCGTATATTTCACTGCTTTCACATCAAACAAAAGCCTTATTTGATTGTACAGCTAGTCTTTAAGCACACTCGCGTATGTTTCCATACAACATATAACAATACTAAACTCAAAACACCCTACTTTAGAATGTATCCATCCATCCAGCAACGTTTAATACAATCCATTTTGCGACTTTATAACATGGATTTTAAATGTATTGTGGCAAAAGTTATTTCTGAAACGCTTGATTATGGAATGCGTGAAAGTATAGAACTCACCCCAAACAATCGTTTGTTATAATTGTAATCTATTTTCCGTCGAAATAGTTTTCAGTTCTGATTATGTTCATGTTTAAAATTTCCATTACTTTTTCAACAATGGAACATGTGAATTAATATGTATATTACGTAAACCATTTCTTTAGGATAGATAGAATTTCTTTCTTTCTTTATATTTGTATTTTTTTATTTATTTTGTTTTTGACATTAACGTTTCCGCTAATATGAACAATTAATCGTTTTTTTTTTAATTTGGTATTACTACAAAAAAAATCAACAAATAACAGAAATTAAGTTAAATTCCCATTTCTACAATATGATGTGCGTATTTTCATATATAGATACATATAATTGTTTAATACTATGTGTGGTTTCCTTTATTTATAGTAATGACTTTCCCTAACCTTGTTGGTATTGATTACCCCAATGTTTTTATTTTTTCAGCGGCATTTATTATCTCATTCCAATAACCTTTCCTTACGTTTATTTCTGTTAGAAATATAATATTTTCCAACTTTGGTCTTTAGTTTGATCGTGTTAATGTTTAGCGACTGTGTGAGGTTCGAAAACTTTAAGATATATGTGGTCACAGCCCTATTACTTATTCGTTATGTTTGGATCTCGGCTATACTTTTTTTTAATTCGGATGTTAGTATCTGTGATCTCATCGATAAAATGCAAATTTCGAAACCCACACGTAGCCACCACCATATTTTACCGTTCCCAGCAAATTTCTTGTGTGAGGCTTGTGTTTGGTTTGTGCTACATAATTTGTTTTCCATCTGATGAGAAATTAAATTTGCTTTCATTCATGAATATTGCATTTTTTCAATAGTCATTGTTTTTGTACGTTCTTTGGCAAACTTTAAACGTTGGCGTCTTATTATTACTTTCATTAATTTTCTTCAAATATTTCGCAATATTTTTGCAAATACTGTCTTGCTACCATTAGCATCAAACTTTTCTGTCGATTTGAATAATAGTAATAGCATTATCTTATTATTTGATGCTATAAGTGCGTATTATAAGCCAAGATGATTTATAATTGAAGTGATAAATGATATTAAATAAAAGAAAAAGAGAAATAATTCATTAAAATACTAAAGAAACAAACTAGTTCGTAAAAAAAATAATTATAAAATAACGAAATGATTATGGCGAATTTATATAAAAAATTGATTCAAAGAATAAAATAATCCCTCAAGAAGAAAAGTACAGCAAAAAAAAAGAAATATATAGTTTTTATTTCCATTATTATTTATTTTATTAGAAAGATAGATATACCTATCTAATAATTAAACCTTCCAAAATACCCTTTTATTACTATACCTTGCTCTTTAGCTATAGTTTCTTATTGATTTTTTGATTTTGTTTAGTGGGTGGATTCAACATTAGTTAAATCTGTGTCCTTTAAAAGATCCATCACGGATGCCTCTGCTTGGAGCTAAGTTTTAGTATCTTCGCTATGAAAGGTGATACAATACTTTACCAGTGAAGATGTTTGTGAATTGATGCCCCCTAATCGAGGCTATCGTACACGGCAATCACCAGCTTTTCTCGAATCAGATCTCTCTGCAATTTATCCAATGTTTCTTTCAGATGACGTTTGTCTGTTACCGTCATCAATAATCTTGAGTATCCGTGAGATCCTTTTGCTATACTCTGGATATTCTTCTCACTAGTCTTAGTAGTTTGGCTTACACCTATCACCTCCTGGTCCTTCTTTTTTTCTTTTTTTTTGTAGTCTGGCTTCTGCCTTCCGCTGTATTGGGATGCTTGTAGGTGTAGGTAGATTTTGACAAATTCATGGAAAGGTATTCATTAATGGACCATCAAAGGGTAAAGATTTATTGCAGCTCAATTGGAATCAACTTCGCAGCGTAGCGAGTCTCTTGTGCCCTGACACTTACAGATAATTGGGGTCAATACTGGATACACCAACTGTGTAAGAGGATAATATGGACCAGTTATCATATTCCATACGCACTGAAAAAAAAATGTAAATTTTCAAACAATTATAAAGTTTCGCACAAGTTGTTGAACATATAGGGACGAGCACAATGTATTAAAATTTCCCAGAAAATTGTTAACGAAAGATATCGCATTTTTTGCAAAAAAAAATGCACATTTTTGTTATACAATTTATGTTGACAGAACCTACGTATATACGACAGTGGCATTAACTGCAGATAAGTTGTTGCAAAGAGTACATTAGGTCAGTGGCAATAGTTGCAACTAATCGTCAACAAAATATTTACAGTATTTTTGCTATAATTACAAATCTGTGTAGTGAACCGACATTAAGATTTTTCGTACAAATTAACTACGCTGTTGCTATAATTAATATACCTAGTTGTGCATAATTATTTACTGTATAATGTGTTTTTCAGAAACACAATGTTGCACAATTTATTGACATAACCTACCTATAAAAGGGGCACAAATTGCATATTGTTTGCCGCAAATGCAATAGTGAATTTTCAGTAGAATTTTGGTACAGTAAAAGCTGGATTATTGGATCAAGGAATAAAGGGTCTTTAATTTGAAAGGTTTTGATCTCATTAATTTATTTTGTTCTGTATGTGAGGTTTGCAAATTCTCCTTCGCCGGTATACAATGTTTTTGCGGTAAATGCACTAATCAACTTTTTTAACAGTGTTTGAGTGTAATGTGAGAAGCACCATCTTTACAACAATGGCTGAAACACATATACCTATTGAACGTAACTATATGGGTAGCAAACTTCGCCATAATAATAATGCTTAGATCAGAGAACTTGTTTACAAAAGTGTGAGCTAGGTTTGGAAAAAAAAGTAATTTGAACATAATAATTACATTGAATTAACTACAATTATTGTAGTTAGCGTAATTTCTTAGTAATATTCACTTTGTTAATAGGAGAGTACTTGTTGTTTAAATGAAAGTAATGCGTTTGTTAAATTAATAAACTAGAAGTAAGAAAATAATATGATAGGTTTTTATACCAATTATTTTCTTAATTTTCGCAATATCGGTAAAATAAACGAGATTTTATTAGTAATATCTAAATCTCGAGGGATGCTGGCAGTTGGTGGATTGAATTATTGCTAGCTATGTCGGCAGGCCGATGTCAGTCTTAACATTAGTTTTTTTGCTTCAGAAACAGCAATTCGTAAATTTTGAGATATGTTCAAGATCTTGGCAGACCCACGTTCTTCTCTTAACATTAGCGGAAATTTGCAATTATAGTTAATTAATTATTAATTTGATCCGTGTTGGAGTACTATAAAATTTCCCAGTATAAAAATTCTCTTTTATAACTTTTTCTCACTCCGTCATGTGCAATTTATTATATTTACTAGTTGTAAAATATTGTAAAACATTTCACAATATTTTCTCACAATTTTATTACTTTTTTGCAACTGATATACAAAATTGCAGCGACGTCGTTCAAAAATTTCGCACAATAGGAAAATTCTTACTTCAATTTTCGTGCAACAGCCACGTGTAAATATTACTTTGCGATTTTTTCTCTGTGGCGATTCTATATAAACGGGGAAAGAGGGGCAAGTTTTGCTAAACTAAAAATGAATCAAGAGGATTACTTTGATCAACCAGCCAGAGACCTGTACAAGTTAATATAGGGCGCCAAGATACTGGAATAGGTGGATATAATTTAATGGGTAACAGAAATGGGAAAATCCAAGAGGCTGCAGCGTTTCCATGTCAGACGGCTCCTATAACAAAAAAAAAATAATCCTCTAAGAGGCTGTATTTCACCGGGCCTTTCCTTCTCGCTAATTCCGACTTGGAAAAAATATTGGCAGTGTTGTATTACGGTATCCGAAGATTACAGTTGTCATGAGTATTGTATTGATGGAAATCGGAATTAGTGGGAATATAGCTTTTCATGTTAAATACATAATAGCCAGTTTTTAAAATGTAGCGGTAGAGTGGGAGCAACATCTTATGTATGCTTCTTAATTAATGGTTCACTACATAGCACTGACGGGTGTGCACCGAGTATAAAACAAACAATAGCCTTTGGAGCTAAAAATACTTGTTATGCTCTAGGAAAACAGAAAACATGGGATACATGCTTGTAAGCGAAGGTGCCGTGAGCGTAGATTTTTTTGTTTGTGTATTTCTTTGTTAAATTGATACAATACTCTATTCAACCTCAGGTTGTACCTACATATTAATCCCAGAAATTTTTTTGAGCTGCAAATTGTAGGGTGATCTCCGCCCATAATCACTATCACATGCTCGCGTTGGTTTGCGCTTGGCTTAAATTGTAAACAAATAAAAATCTGAGTCGTGTATGACACCACGTTGTACGGGAAGCTACTGGGGCTTGTACAATGCCACCTTACCATTCATATCATAGTTTAGAGATTTAATTTAACAAACTGAGTTCTCGACAAATCAATAATGTATTTCTGCTAATAACTGTAATAATTAAGAGGATTTTTTTCCCAAGAAAAATTTACCTCACCAAGAATTCGAACCTACATACTCTCGTTCACCGGACGAGCGCTCTACCAATTGAGCTAGCGAGATATATGAAGATTCATGCCACAAATCTACATATGTCGATATCAGATCTTGAAAGGCCGGTAGGACGGCGAATATGTAAAGATAGCAAAGAAACTGAATTCTACCATCGAAAACATGATGCAAACCATTGCTATGGTGATGGCTGCATTGTTCCGCATTCCATGCAACATTGTCTTGTTCAACAGTACAGCGTACTACACGCAATTAGAAATCTGCATTAGGTTTTGTACAATTGCTTCAATTTGAAAATTTCAAGAAAATTCTATTCTTAGATGTTCATATGCTTCCATTACTTTTTAGTTAATATCTGAGGAAGTAAACAGATTATAAGTATTTCGTGAAAATCAAACACAAACACAAAACCAATTCTTCCGAAATGTTATGCATTTGTGTTTCTTTTTTTCAATAACTAAATAAAACGAATTGATTTTTTTATGCTTTTAAAACTTTTCTAAGAATTATATTTAGAACCTGGGAAAAAATGCGATACGTATAGGAATGTGCGGAAAGTTTTGTCACAATTTTGGAAAACTCTCTCGGAGCAACCTTAATTTGACTTTTCAGAATAAAACAGCAAGGATCGTTCGAAAATATTCATTGGTTCCTGAAAAAAAAACCTAAAAGTGACCTTATTATTTTATTCGATTTCTATATTCGACTTAATTCTTTATTGTTCCGAATAAACATTTCGAAACAGAATATATATATATATATATACAAAATTATTTAGATGACGCTTCTAAATACAATGTTACCAATTTTTACGCTATCGGATCACTACTTTCCAAGTTATCAAAGGAGACAGAGGAGTTACTGGGCAACTGGACTGGAGAAGTCTACGCAAATGTTCAAAGCCCTTCAAGCTTCTTTTGTATTAATAAACAGTACGAACATTAAGTGTTCTAAGTTGAATCCTTGTAGCACTCCGGAAGTAGTACAATAAAGATATTTTATCTTTATGGCCATCATACAGCACATATTGGAATGCATCAGTAAAATAAAGAAAATAATATAGATGCGAATGAACTAATAAAACCGGGAGTTCAAAGCTTTTATAAACGGTCAAAAGCTTTATAAATAGTGTATCCTTATGCAGATACATTTAAATTGTTAACTACAACTTGATCGAACTCTTTCAAGTTAGTGAGGGTAGAGCTCTTCTCTATGAGCCTATGCTGATGTTGAGATCAATAATTTTTGGACCCACGGTCTGAAGAAGAGCTGCTTCAATTGTCTTTGTAACGTTGTTAATTCAGGTATTGGCCTATAGTAGTTTACATTACATTCGATGACCTATTCTTGAATACTAAATATATTCTTTTAGAATTAGAACAATATTAGGGTAATCGGTTTGTCGACACAGACGTAATAAATACCTCAATATTTCATTATTGTTTATAACATCATCGGGAGGCACTAAGAACGTTTTGTATGCGAAAATTGTTTTTTCACCTTTAACAAGAGATATTACTTACAGATTTTTGGTACTTCTATGTGTTCTCCCATAAGTCCAATTTTAGCCATAATTTTCATGGATCTTTGCTTGACAATATCATACCAAAATTACCCTTCCAACTTCTATCCATATTTAAATATGTTGTTGATATTATTTGTTTGATCCTTGAAGACATGGTTAATGCCACCCTCGACATGTTTATTTCTTACGATTGTCATGCCCAATTTTTTGCTGAATTGAAAAATGATAATAGCGTTTCGTTTTTAGATACTAAAGTCGGGTGACAGTACGATCATATTAGATTGGTACTAGAAACCAACATGTGAGTAGATTCATTAACTACTACTCCAATCATCAGAAATTTAACACCGTTATAGCTATGAAGAATAGAGTCACACATATCAGTAATGAAAGATTCTTAAAAAAAAAAATTAAAGATACCTTTTGAGATGTTGTACAATAACGGTTATCCTAGACATATTCTGAATAAAATGATTTGTTCTTCTAATATGTTTGGTGGTCCCATAGATCAAGTACAATTTATAATTATGAAATTTCCTTCATAGAAGGTTTGACCAATAAAATCATACAAGATTTTACACAATTTGCAAATATACTAATTGTAAAATATAACTTATTAACCATTAGTAGTATTTTCACTAAAGCTAAAGATAAAACTTCTACTCTTAATCAAAAGGATGTAGTATATAGTATTCCTTGTAGCGATTGCCAAGGTTGTTATGTTGGCCAGACGCCGCAAATTGTAGGGAACAGAATAGTTCAACATAAGAGTGATTGTAGTATCGGAAAACGTTCGTGTGCCTTATCTCTACATGTCCAGAATTTTGAACATAGTTTTAATTATGATGGTATTCCCATCCTTGAATTATAATCAAATTACAAAAAGCGATTATTTTTGGAAATGGTAAATATAAAAAATTGTAAAGTGCTATTAATTTTAAAACTAATTTATAATAATAATGTACTTAAATATTTTTTTTGTCAATCCATCTGGCTTTGCATTTAAATGTTCAGCCGCGCCGACATTACGCCAAAAAACCCGGCGGCATAGGCCGAACAACAAAAGCCGACAAGCAACTTCAAAACGTCCACATTTGTGTCGGCAATTTTCCGCATTTATTGGTTATTTATGCATTCAGGAGTACGGTAGTTCACTTGATAGACTTTTGATACTTTGGCACATCTCTTGACCAAATTTTCTTTAGATTACTCTTTTTTTTAACTCACGGTGAAGATTTAAAAAGAAAAGTATGAATTTTAAGAATAGGGAAAATAATATAAATTTGTTTGTTGGCCAAACTGACTCTCATTCATCCGTTGTTCGCGCGTTTTAACCTCAAACCACAAGAACGGAGTGGAAGATTGATTTTTACATTTAACAAGTGCTTGTGGAAGTCTCATTAAATTTTGACGAATTTTTGTTAATTTTTCATTAAGATTTACGTTTTTTTAGATGTATGTAGGTCAAAATTAGCCTTCATTAATCATCGATAACATTAATTATCTTTTTATATAATAAACTTTTACAATATTTCTTCTGTGTATTTTAAAATTTACTTGAACCCCGCAAAGAGTTACAAAAATACAAAAACTGCTTCATATAGTTGAGAAACGTGTTTTCTATGTACGCGCCATTTTCGGCACAATAAATCCCCAGCGGTTGGGTCAAAATTTTGTATATTAGTTGCAACCCCGATGGCATTCAGTGGTACAATGTTGTTTTTGTAATAATTAGTGAAGAGAAACATCGCTCCCGTCGCAGACGGTGCTTTCGGGTTTGTCTACTCCATATTTGCATTTAGTATGAATAGCAAATAAAGCCGCACAAGGCCTGTAGGCGTCGTCTCCACCTCTCCAGCCCGCGCGGCTTTCTTTGAAGCGGACCGACACATGAGCAATTTCAGTTGGCAAGCCGATCGCCATATCGCTGCATAAAAAGCCGATGATTAGGTCCACATTATGCCGCCAAAAGCCACACGGCCTAGGCCGCCAAAAACCGTCCGGCTTTTCTAGGCATAATGTGGACGCGGCTTTATAACTATTTATTATTTTTCCTGTTTTGACTTTCGTCAGCTGTCAGTTTATTTTCACACCCTATAACTTTGTAAGTAGTTACTTTATTGTAATTTTATATATTGCTTCATTTTACCTTTGTATTTTCTGTATTGCCTCCTATAATAATAATAAATAATAATGAAGTATTGAGGTATTTTATTTATTGAGTTTGATTGGACAAGCCGATTGCCCAAATATTGTTCTAATTGTTCTTTTATACAGTATGGTCGTAAATTGAGCCCCCCCCTCCCTTCCCCCTTTATAACTTTTGAATGGAATGAGATAGAGCAATGAAACAAAAACAAAGTGAAATTAGAGACAATTTGTGATTTTTTGCCTACAGAGATACGCACATGGCTTCTGATTTAAAATGGAGGGCGTAGCTATCTTTAGAATTTTAAATGGGAAGTAATTTCATATAGAAGCTCATTTGAAAGATATTTCTATTACTTTTATAGCAATGCAAACAGTTTTACCATTTTCAAAATTTTCACCAACTTATCCAAGATTGAGTACATACACTGTAAAAAATTACAGTAATTTTGCCGTGGTAAATTAGGAATATTACATGTAATAACGTTGTGAATTTACCACAATAAATCATGTAACTTTGTTTTACATGTTTTTTCTACGATATTTAACATGGAAAAAAAGATTTCTGTAAAATTTATAGCTTTTTCATGTAAGTTTAAGATGTAATAAAAATTCGAAAGGAAAATACTGGAAAAAAACATGTACAATTTTATGTTTACTATCAAAATTTACTTAAAAGTGTAAAATTGACAATTTTTGACAATTTACGACCTCAATGTATATTTCCATATACCTATCAAAGAAGTTGGATGATGTTGATAATGGCATGTTAAAAATTATTGGCAAAGAACTGGGATCACTACCTGAACCAGCTGTCATTTTATGCTTTTCTTTGTTCAAAGAACTTCTTCATATACAATGTGCATCAAATATTATATTTTCAAACCTTCTTTTGTTCACCAGTATATATTCTTTTCTGATAGCTTCTTCATTGGTTTTTAGGTGTGTATAAAAGAATATGTAGAAGTTATAACGATGTTTGGCTTTATTTTCAAGCCTTTTAAAAGTTGTAAAATATAGGTAAAAATATAAATTGTAAAAGGTAACATTAAAACTATTTATAAACAAATTTGTTTGTTTAATAAATGGCAAGATCATTATTGGTTCGTATTAATATAAAGATTGCGTTTTAATATAATATGTTGATTTGATTATTTAGATAATTTGAAAACGTTATTAAATTTAGTAGGTAATTAAAAAGATTTCTCAAAACTACTGTTGCATCTAGTTATAACATTAAGTAATATAGTTTTGTGAAGTATTGTACGGCTGTTTTATCATTAAGTGGGCTTTTATGTTTAACGTTAAGTAAACGAAAATAAATTACAAATGACGGGATTGCCATTTGTTACCTGCATGTAGGGTTTAGAAAGATTATTTTGACACATTTTTGTTGTATTGGAGTTTATAACCAGTTTCTACATATTACCCGTCCCATTGCACAAAGGTATTAGCACATGCAAATGCGCGAAACTGAAAAAGTTTAAGAATATAAATAAATAATAATGACGGAGATCGGTTACTAAATGGAAGGATTTATAAAACTACATTCAGAAGTATCCTAGATATTTAAACGAAGCAAGAGCATTTTTTAATTGGATTTATAATTCGTAATTTTGAACATGTTTTCATAGCAGAAAGGGGTACAAATTAAATTAGTGCCACAATAAAAGCGAATTAAATTAATTACATCAGTGAGGTTACATGAGTTGGGGTTATAGAAGTTTTAATGATGATAATGAAGGTTGTAACTTATATGTTTCCACCAACAATTCTGGATACCTTGTATAATAAATAATCGAATGAGTTTGGGATATAAAAGACGAATTTAAACTGAAACAACTTGAGTATGTAAGTCTTATTGTTAGTCGTAGAATATTTTTAACATTAAAATTGCGATTTAATAATTTGTTTTTTTTCTGTCAGTATTCATGTAGGAATTTATATTATACATAAATAACTTATTTCGAGGATTAAAAGTTAAATTATGTTTCAAGTCAGTTCAGAAGAGAACAACCTTTGAAATATAAAAGGTTATTCTCTTCTGCTATTATATTTTTTCTTCGCGTGATTATTATATCAGAAGGGCAAGTGTTCCAAATAAGGGTCGATAAACCGGATTTCAGGTTCGTTTAAATCTTCTCATAATAAATCACTTCTCTTACCACTCAAATTGGGGGGTGAACAACTTTTAAATTACCACTCCTACACTCTATAAATAGGATAAGTTACATTTTATTGCGAAACTTTTTAACGTTCCATTGATTTCTGAAAAAAAGTTAAGAAGAGCGAAAACTTTTTAATTGAACGTTGGTTCCCATTTGTGTGAGATCTTGGGTTTAACATCGTTTGAAAATCGTTAATTAGTGATTGGTTTTTGCGATCGTTATATACCTCACACTTTCATATATGAGTGAATGTTTTTCTTTTTACACAACACAGAGAAGGGAACATTAAAAATGTCCTAAATAATAAAATTATTTAACGATTTAAAACATCTTAATACTACTCGGCTCCCACACCTGCTCTCCAAGTTTTCAGGCTTAACAAAAACTTTTAGTTTTAAAGATTTGGGGTTCGCAATAATTTGGTTTTAACTTTGTTTTTAAAATGTTTTCGCTTGGGTTAAGCGGAACTTGCTCTGAACATTGTTATTTTAAATGGACTATATTTTGAATTCCGTACAGAATTCTTTGAGGACCACAAGTAGAGTTTTATACACCTATCTACAACTTTTTTTTGAGATATGACGATCTTTGTGGAAAATTTAACATTTCCACCGTTAGCTAATTACTTAATTTTCACTTGCTTTAACTGCTAGAGGTCTTCCATTTTAAACCAACGTAGTATTAATATTGTTTTACCAAGATGTAGTAAAGAAGTACTCGTTGTATTGTACAGGGTGTTTAAAATTTAAAAAAAAATCTTGAGAGCTACAAAACTCCTTTTTTTAATAGAATACCTGTATACCTTTATATTTTCGACTGTAGAATTTAATTTTACCCCGATCTGCTGCAACATTCCCCATATCCAGGGCTTGGCGCGTGTAAAATACAAATATTTCTAATACGTATTTGAAATACAAAATACTAGGCATACTGAGCACAATGAGCCCGGTTAGAGGAGCCTAAGTCGCGTGGCTAGCCACCTTTCCTAACCAACAATCTAGAAATACTAGGCGTATTTTTTCGTGGTGAATAAATTGAACAAACTGAAAGTGATATAACTGAGCGTGAACAGTTTTTCACTTTCAGTTTGTCAAGCAAAAGAATGCGTTTATTGAACCAACTAACCGTAGAATTTCTTTGTGCTTGAGGGGTAAGGGGATTTCTGAATGTAATCACCTCCGTTGCCAGAGTGGGCAGACTGAACATGCACGAAAGAACGTCAAATTACGTGAACGAATTGAATATCGTTCACTTCAATCAGTTTGTTCATCACGAAAGAATACACCTAATATTTGTATTTTATATTTGAAATAATTTTTCGTATGTATTTTGTATCTTGTACTTGAAATATATTTTTGAAGTATTTTGTGTATTTTGAAATACATAAATTACTTTATTTAATATCATATGAGCGTCATGACGTCATCATAGTATGCAGTTACCATAACTTGAAAATAAAGCATGCTAAGATCGCGTTATTACCACACTGTGCAAACGATATTTATATAATAATATCCCGTGTGTTTGGCGTTCTGTGCTTCCCTAACCTGACTTTAATTACTAAACTTGAATAGTTTGGTTGTGGATGCATTTCGATTTCGCGTTTCGTTCGTATTTAGATAATAATAATTACAATCTTATTTTAATGAAATCGTTGGAAATCGTTGGTATTTCAAATGCTAATAAATAATGTATTTTATATTTGAAATACATTTGGAATGTGTTTTGTCTATATCCATCTTCCATAATTCAACGGCCGCATTCAAGTACTCGAATAATTTTTACCTGGTAGGCTGTCATTTTGATATTACAATAAATTATAATTGCCGGTAAATATTATTATGCAACTTATAACCCAAACAATCTGAATTCATTTTGATCTGGATTTTCTTAAATCTATTCTGTATTCTAGCCAATTCCAAAGAAAACCCTGTATACCTACACTTAGTAAATCGAATATCGAATTTTAGATACTCTCTGAGACAAAAATGCATATATGTCCTGGTCCCTTCTTCGTTTTTATTTTTTATTTGGCTATGTGCATAAAGGCTATAGTCGAATAAGTTAATGAAATCGGTCCTTGTATAAATATTAATTTCCTTTTCTAAAACTGGCTTTATACTTAATATCGAGTTTCAACTTTGTAATGTTCATGGTTTTCAAGTAAATAACTGTTAAAAAGGAAAACAAAAGAAACTGAGTCTGATGCACAAAAAGTTGCATAATTGTGATTTGCTTCGTATGAGGCCAACATATCAATTACATGGGATGTCTCACATACATTTTCCAACGTACCTATTTATTCGAAAACTGATGGTAATGCAAAGTTACAGCAAGATCGTTATGTAGCTATAAGATTATAACTGTATCAGTATAAATAATCTATTATTCTCTCCTTCACATTATTTTTTTAATTGCATCACTAATTTTTTCGCCAGCTTTCGGTAGCTAGTAAATTTAAAAATGCAGTAATATGAATTAATTCGAAACTATATATATACTATAAATTATATAACTGAAACTTCCTAAAATTCAATATTATACATGGGTAATGCTAAAAGAAAATAACCAATTTGATGCAAGCGCGGATATCATTAGCTTATGCCATTATAGCCTTTTTATGTACATCCAAACCTTGCAACTTCTATTTTACATATTTTTTTTAAAGACGAGCCACCTTTCAAAAACAACCCGCTTTATGCTTTTGAGTAGGAATATGAGATAAAAATAAAGTAATAATGTTAATTCACAACAAACCATTGATTTTTCATTAAAATAATGTGTTCGCCTTGAATACTAACCTCTGATATAGCTGTAAATACGGGTCGGATCGTCTGCAAGTTGTACTCAACAGAAGGATAATGCATTAGCCGTAGCGATAACTGTATTTGTTGTGTATTTGTGAGCCGCTACTCATAACACTTCCAGTAGTAATTCTGTTTCGGTTTATTGCTTTTTCTCTTCACTTCCTGCTGAAAAAACGAAACGAAAATAAAGGAACTTTTTTGTTATTATTACCGGCGAACGCCTTTAAAATAAGTTATTTTGGTTTCTGGTAAGTTGTATAGTTGTTTGCGCTTCGAGAATACCGGAACTCATTAATTTAATAACATTTTTTTTATATAAAATCTATGAGATCATTAAAATTCGTCTTTATTCCAAGGTTTCATGGGAATTTATTTTCTAAATATGTTATGTACCTATAGAATTCAGATGTTATAACGCCTATAACTGGAAAATAACATTAATTATCAAATGATATACAAATGCTACGATTTAACATCATTTTTATGGATAGATTGCTTGGTATGAGACAGTATGTTTTACCAAACTGGTTCATTACATTTTTTCGAACTTTTACTAGAAGTCTGATTTTGAAGCTTGTAGTAGAATAGACATAGTGAAAAATAGACAATATTTTTCAGCCTTATAGCACGTCCAGTGTATAAGTTGTCAATATTATTCTTATTTTAAATAGAATTACGATTCCACACAACCCTCACTTTCTAAAATTTTATGTCGAGACACTAGCTGTCTCATTGACAATAATCTAGAACGGATAACTACAGGGAGGTGTTTTCCCCCGATTTAGAAAGTAGTTCTTACGACATCTGTTCATAAGGCAGGTAAAATCTTCAACAACAACGAGCTCATATCGAAATTATGTATACTTGGAAAAGTATCTGAAGCTATTGTCACTGATTATATAAGCGGATTGGCTAGAAATCGTTCTGCAACACCATGGCTTCTGCAAAAAAAGCTTTACCTTGACAAACTTGCTAGAATATAACGTATATCTTTTTCACGAGATCGGCTCATCGGGACAGATCGATGTAATATTGATTTCCAGAAAGCATATGATAAAATGAACTACGTTCTCACGGAGTTCCTCAAGGCTCCTATTTGGGACCTATATTGTTCAATATATTGTTAAACAATATTTATAACATTTAAATTTACTTCTTATTTGCTGATGGCTTAGACCTTTATTGCAATATAGGCAATGCTAACGGCTGCGTGTCCGACCTTGACAGTCTTGTCACGTATTGCGCAGCGAATTTTCTAGAACTAAATATGGATAAGTGCAAAATTGTAAGGTTCACTCTTAAAAATAAAATAGCTTTCTTTAAATATGTCTTACTAACCCAATTCTTACCGAAGTTAGCGGAATGAGAGACTTTGGTGTAATATATGATTCTAAACTTTCACTCCTGCTGCTATGCAGGCGTTGCATAGCGTATGCAAGATTCTGGGATTTCTGTCCCGAATTATAAAACCATTTTATGATATTAGCTCTATTTTACAACTATACAAGTCACTTATACTGCTTCACCTAGATCTGCATTATCTGTAGCACTATCTGGCGTCCGCAATATCCCTATCACATTAACAGAAAGACTGCAGATGAGATATATAAAGTTTCCTAATTTTAATGTTTTTATCAAACCAACCCGGATACTCTTTTTCTCTCAAAGGTTTCAGTTTATTAGACTTAAATTCAGGATGGAGTAAAACGGATCCAACACTGCCCACATTTTTTTCCTTTTCTTTATGGAGGAGAAATCTTCTAAAGATGTCAATACACCCGTTTGCATTGGTGTATAGAATTCCACTAGAGGAGCGCAATGCCGACTTACCTACTAACCATCCTCTTTTCACCATGCAGTGGGCTCGGAAACTGCCTTCTGTGCATTACATCAAGCACACTCGACTGCCTCAAACAATCATTAGTCACATCCATGCTTCCCCAGCATCTACGAGTTATTACTCTGCTGCAGGATCTATCTCTTTTTGTGTCATGATACTATGGATCATTTCACAGTGTTTTAATTTTGTTTATTGATTTACATACTTGCAGTTATAGTATCGAGGCTCAGCAGCGCACCAATTGTCTTATTTGCGAAACTTCTGTACTCGTCTCACTTTTGACGTGCAAAGATGGTGTATTGTGGTGCACCTTTTGGCATTAGAGTCAAAACAGCCTGTATAAGTAGTAGTCCGTTGTCCAATGTGGAGATGCTGTCCATGGGGATCAATTTCTTGGTAGATTGTGCTTTTGCCACATTCTTATCCCATCTTCGTTGCCAAGCTGCAAAGGTGAGCTCCTTGGCTTTATTGAGTAATGCCAAACCGCCGTTGTTATGCGTGTACATCCCTTCTTGCACTTGGAAGTTGATAGGGGCAATGCCTGTTACCACTTGTAAACCGTGCGTGGACGCAGTCCTGAAGACACTAGGGACCCTTGTGTAGGATCTTTTAATAATGTTCGTATATACCTCTCTCTGTTGAATATCGTGTCATATTGGCGTACCATACAGCACAATATATTGCATTATGCCACTTACAATTAGTACCACTCTCCCAATCCGCATAAGTGTCGACATTTCTACCTTATTAACAGCCCCTCAACATGTTCCCCAAATGTTAGACGCTGGTCCAGGGTTATTCCCAAATACAACATGTTCCTAGCCAGCACGATTGTGGCACATCCCATCCTGAAGTGAGAATAGCTCACAAAGAAAAAACGGAGCAAAACGGCTGGAGTAGATTGGGGAACAGGGATAAAGCACTCATCCATCTCCTCTCAAATTGCGTATATAGTACTGGGCAACTCAAGGGTGTTGCATCTGGGAGCATGTGAAATCGTAGAGGGAGACTTACCCAACCTGCGGCCTTCTGATATCCTACACTTTTGAAAGAAAGATGATTGGAAGGCCAGCTGTAAAACAGCAAGAATAGCGGGACACAATAGATTTTTTAGGTGGCAGTGTGACATCACCCTCGGTGTATATACCGAGGGTGATACATATACGTACATATACATACATATAAGGAGCTGGCTGTGGCCCACTGTTGGACATCCACTCAAAGATGCGTCCTGGATTCTTGTTTACATTATTTATTAAAGTATATTGATCACTGGCGGATATTATGAGTGCAAAATCATCCAAGTACCGTATCATGCTAGCTTTTCCCATCAATTTTAACTCTAGGCCGTCATGATATAACAGATTCCATAGTGTGGGCTCAAGAACTGAGCCTTGAAAGAAACTCCAACGCTTGATCTTAATCTTTACCTTATTGGTTATTTGAAGATAACGATCTTTAAGGTAATAACTTTTTACCCACAATTAGGTGTTATCTAACTTACATTTTCTTGAATTAAATTGCGAGTGTGAAGAAAATATTAATATATTAAGTAAGAAATAACAGATATACGACCAGGGCGCTGTTATTGATAGCCTTCTTCAGGGTCATAAATGAGTTGCTAAAGAGACTCACAATACAGTGAATGAATGAACAAGCACATGCCAGCGTAAGATCTCCTAAAAATATCAATAGTAAGTAAGTAAGTAAGTAAGTAAGTAAGTGCTTTATTTCAAAGAAGTACGAAGTACATAATAGAAAGTGTCAAAATAAAAAGGAAAAAACAATAAAGAGAAAATAAAATGACTAACTAAGTGACAAAGTTCGCCACCCTAGTTACTAATTACAATTACTAACTTAAATTACAATTTTATTAAAGAACTCATATAAACTATAACAAGGTGTGTTTAGTGTTTAGTAACTTACGCTTTAACATAATTTTAAAAGTATGGAGAGGCAAAGACTTTAATTCAAGAGGGAGATTATTATATATTTTAATACCCATACAGACTAAACTTTTAGAAGTTAATGTTAGTCTGTGATTTGGTAGGGGTATCTCTGTGTTCCTTATATTATAATTGTGGGATGGATTATTGGTCTGAAAAAGATCATGTTTATTCTTATGAACATATAGGGATACTTCCAGTATATAAAGTGATACCACTGTTAGCACTCTAAGTTTTCGAAATATTGGTCGACAAGAATCAGTTCGCGAAGCATTGATCATTACACGAAGGGCTCGTTTTTGGTTTAACAAGATCCTAGCAACATCCGTACTAGAACCCCATACAGTAGTAAAACGATAAGGTCTGACTTTTTTACAAACAATAAAATATTGGTATAAAACTTTTATTGTGTACGTATTTCGCAGATATTCACTGCATCTTCAGCAATTCAAGTGTCAGTATGTTCACGATGCAGTAAATATCTGCAAAATATGTACGTATGCAATAAAAGCTTCATACTAAAATTTTATTGTTTGTGAAGAAGTGGCACCCTATCATTTTACTATTTACATTTTCTTGTTCTGAGACTACTCCAGGTTTGGCTACGCGTTCTACCACTCCACTCGTTGCGGGATTGGTGCAACGCAGAATGACATGTTCATATGACAACATGGTTTCAGACATTGATGGTTTGTTTTGTGAGAAACTACTACGATTTAAAAACTGAATTATTATATCAATTAGAGTTAAGGATATTTTGTAATTTCTTTTTCGTGCTATTACCTATTGATTATTTTGTTTTAGACGTTAAGGGTACCAATTCTACTAAAATATGATGAGTGTAGTATTTTTGGAGACTCCAAGTCAAATTGCACCCACAAAGAAAAAAGCACTTCCTAGTAGATGATTCCTAGGCATTTTCTTTTAAGTAAATCAACGCTTTTTTTACATGTAGGTACGAAAATCGAAAACTAAAGAATTATAACTTTTCAATATTAAATCTGACGGTTTATTAATTAGCCAAGTAAAATCCGGGAAATCCTCAGATTAACTCCTGTAATTTCCTATTTCAAACCGTTATCCTGTGGAGCGAACTTTATCTGAATGGCGTAACCAAGTGAAATCTCATTTACAATAGACGATCGATAACAAAGTAAACGGCAGGAGTGTAACACTGGCGTTGGCATTAAATTTGGCGAAAAGACATATCCGATTAATGACATTATCATAGGCGGTAACCGTCAGCGAGGTGGTTTAAATTTAGCTTTCAATCGATGAAATAATATCCTATTATTTGCACTGAATATACTTTATATACAAATTTTCTCCTGGGAAAATCATTGGTTTCTATATTCTATTTCTTATTTCTAACTCAATTTGATGGAAGAAAATTATTTGAAATGTGACATTTTGAAAGAACCAAGGCTTACAAGAAAGATAGCGAATTTCTAGAAGTACCCTTGAGACTTTTAAGAGCTAGTGTTCAGAATGTTGAAGGATTATCGCTGACAGAAATATTTTATTCAGTTGTTATTGACTTACGTTCAATTGATGCACGCACTTGTCAATGCGACACCAAAACTGAGCTTGAATACATCCCATGTTCATGAATCCATCATAATATACAAACTGCTTTTACTGCGTTCACATTTTCTACTTACCGCCCGGAGGTGTAAAAATAAACATTCCGTTGCGCCCAGGTAAAAACTAGTGATATATTTCCTACGGGAACGACCGGAAATGTGTTGGAACAGTTGAAAATCCCCGTCTGGAAACGTACCCAAATTGAAACTGTTTTATTGATGAGAGTATTTTTCATTCGGGATAATCGTAACAAAGTGGGGAGCGCGATTTTCCTGTTTGTCGAAGCAAACAGGACTAAATTAATTTCGCTACTTTATTTATTGGTAAGGAATGTAATTTGCGTCCTTATTTTTTTTATTTTTTTACTACAATTTGTTGAATTTATTATACGTCAGTTAACATTTTGAAATTCTTATGGCCGAATTAATTTAATTTACTTATAAGCGTACGAAAAAATAACTTTCAAACAATTTTTGCTTAACTCTTAGTTTACTGTCGTTGCCTTGTTTTTAGATCATTATATCAGTGCGTATCAAAATATTGGAGTGGGAAGTTTTACACTTGCAGTACTACGACCGCGCGCAGGCATATCTGCAAGTAAAATAATTTATGTAATCCCTGTTTTTTATTCAATAAGCTTTCTTTGGGAAAGATTTTTTACGTTAGGTTCATTTTCCCTTCATTTTAGGGCCCGAAAAAGATACGGACCCCACGATTGGTATTGTTACTCATATGGAAACTGATGATGATTTTATAATCTATTTTGGGAAGGATAACGGAACTTTTTGGCTGAGTAGAATATAATAACAAACCATCTAAAACTACTAGATATGGACGTATTATAAAATCACCTGAACGACTAAAATATGAAGACATGGCGCTGCGACACAAGTATTAAAAGATGTAAAGCACGTGTAAAATAAAAGTAAAAGTAGTTAAAATAGTGTTAAATGAAAAATTAAGTGAAAAATGGAAAACTAAATTACCTGCATTGAATTTACAAGGAAATGTAAAAGAAAATTGGCGTATTTGGAAGCAAAAATTTGAAATTTATTCCACCACTACAGAGTTGAACAAAAAAGACGAAAAAATACAATGTGCACAACTATTATACCACATGGGTGAGGATGCAATTGAAATATATAATTCATTTACTTTCGCAAAAGAAGACATAAACAAGATTGAACCATTAAAGAAAAAAATTGAAGAATATTTTATCCCAAAGAAAAATCTAACGTACGAAAGATACAAATTTTTTACGGCACGCCAAGGATCAAGTACGATAGAACAATTCATTACATCTTTAAAAAATCAAGCGAATAACTGTGAATTTGGCCAGGAAGAATTGAAGAATGAATTAATTAAAACAATGGTAATTATTGGAATTAATGATGACTCCGTTCGTGAAAAACTTCTACAACGCGAATCCGACACCTTAGAAAAAAGCTATCGAATGCTGCATATTAACAGAAGCTGCTCGTCATCAACTTGAAGATATGAAAACGAAAAAAGAAATAGATGCCATTGGAAAGAAAAGGATGGATACAGATAAATATTCTACAAGGTCAACAGTACCAGAGCGCACTACATCCCAAAAGAAAACCATAAAAAACTGTACAAAATGGGGAGGTAACCATATGTTAAATAGATGTCCAGCTTTTGGCAAAATATGTTTAAATTGTAAAAAACTAAATCATTTCAGCAAGGTATGTAAATTGCGAAAAAAGAAAGTAGATTTGATAAATAATAAATTAAATAATGTAACTTTAGATAATTTAATGATAGATTCTATAAACACAGAATTTAGGAACAATTTATATTTTAAATACTTGTTTGTTGAAAATAAAATTAAAATTAAATTTAAAATTGATACTGGGGCTAATGTAAATATGATATCTATGAATAAATTAAAGGAATTCCCAATTTAATTCAAACAAAATTATAAAAGTTAATGATATTTTAACTACATTTACAGGTGAAAATATACCTATAGTAGGAAAATGTTTTCTAAATGTACAATATTTAAATAAATCATTTAATTTACAATTTTATGTGGAAACAGGAAATAATTAGGTACGTATTTTAGGATTGCAAGATTCAATAAAATTAGGTATTATAAAAATCAATGATCGTGATAAAACCAGCCATGTTAATTCAATCAAAACGACGGGATACGACACATTACTAGAGAAATACAAACACATTTTTTCTGGTATTGGAAAAATTGGTAAGCCATATCACATTGAAATTGATGAGAATGCAAAATCAGTTGTAAATCCCATAAGAACTGTACCATTCGCACTGCAAGATCAATTTAAAAAATATTTAAATGAGCTGGAAAAATTAAAAATAATTCAAAGAGTTTATGATAATACTGATTGGTGCAATTCTTATGTCTTAGTAAGAAAAGCTGATAATACTTTGAGAATTTGCTTAGATCCAAAAGATTTAAATAAAATAATCAAAAAACAAGCGTTCAAATTGCCCACTATAGATGAAATTATTTATAAATTAAACAATGCAAAATATTTCTCTACACTTGATGCAACTGGTGGATTTTGGAACATTCCCCTAGATAAAAGTAGTAGCAATCTTTGCACTTTTGGTGCTCCTTTTGGTCGTTTTAATTTTTTAAGACTTCCATTTGGTATAAAAACATTGCTAGCGAAGCATTTCAAGAACGTTTTAAAAGTATTTTTTCAATTGAAGGAGTAGAAATTTACATTGACGATATTTTAATTTTTGGTAGTACAAAAGAAGAACATGATGAAAGATTAGAAAAAGTTTTTAAAATTGCTCAAAAAGAAAATATAAAGTTTAATTTAAACAAATGCAAATTTGGCTTAAAGGAAGTTAAATACTTAGGATACAAATTTTCTGAAAAAGGTTTCTCTGTAGACGATGATAAAATCAAAGCTATAACTGATATGCCTGAACCACAAAATAAAAAAAATATTCAAAGATTTTTAGGCTTAGTGACATATGTATGTAGATTTATTAAAAATTTATCACACAAAACACAACCTTTAAGAGGAATCATTAAACAAAATAATATTTTTACTTGGGGTAGTAAACAGCAAAAAGCTTTTACTGAATTAAAGGGAAGTATTGCAAGTCAAAAAGTTCTTCAATATTTTAATCCTAACATGCCAATTACGTTATCAGTGGATGCATCAAAATATGGATTAGGAGCTGTTTTAATTCAAAATAATAAATCTTGTGCTTATGCTTCAAAGACTATGACCGACACTCAAATGCAGTATGCTCCAATAGAAAAGGAACTCTTAGCTATTTGTTTTGGCGTAACAAAATTTAATCAATACGTTTTCGCACAAAAATTTATAATTGAAACTGATCACAAACCCTTAATCAACATTTTTAAAAAACCGTTGAATGAATGTCCAGCAAGATGCAAAGAATGAGAATATTTTTGCAAAAATACGATTTCGACTTAATTTACAAACCCGGTAAACATTTAATTATTGCAGATAGTCTTTCTAGATCTCCACTAAAAGACAAATTTTATGATAGCTTAGACTTAAATGCCCATGTATGTTTAATTACTAAGAAAATAACTATAGATGATGACAAATTAAACGAATTAATTAACGCTACAAAAGAGGATGATGATTTAAAACAAATAATTCAATATGTTAAAAAAGGATGGTCAAATAAAAATCAAAAATATTCCAGAAAATATTAAATCTTACTACAATTTTAGATCTCTCATTACAGAATATAATGGTTTACTATACTTAGATCAAAAATTAATTATTCCCAAATCATGGAAATCTAAAATATTATCTAGTATTCACACAGGTCATTTAGGTATAAGTAAATGTTTATTAAAAGCGAATAATTTAGTATATTGGATTGGTATGTCAAAAGATATTGTAAACTTTGTTAATCAATGTTCAGTATGCAAAAAATACTTAAATTCAAAGTCAAAAGAGCCAATGATATCTCAGGAAATTATAAAACAACCTTGGTATAAACTTGGTATTGATATATATGAACTAAATGGTGAATCTTTTTTGTTAATAGTTGATTATTATTCAAAATATCCAGAAATATTAAATTTAAATAATGACTTAACAACTACAAATGTAATTAAGAAATTAAAAAGTGTATTTGCTAGACATGGTATACCTTATGTAGTGATATCTGATTCAGGAAGACAATTTACGAGTATAGAATTCAAACAATTTGCTAATTCATGGAATTTTAAACATATAACATCATCACCACACCATCAACAAACTAACGGTTTAGCAGAAAGAACAATTCAAACGATTAAAAAACTTATAAAGAAAACAATTGAAAGTAAGCAAGATGTAAGATTAGCTTTACTATCGTATAGAAATACACCTGTTTATGACTTATATACACCGTCTCAAATATTAATGTCTAGATATTTAAGAGATAATATGCCTGTAGATAGAAAATTATTGTTACCTAAATTAATAAATAAAACTAAATTTGATAGGAAAATTAATCTTACTCAAATGAAAAACAAATATTACTATGACTCTAAAACAAAAGAACAAAATGAAATATTTAATAAAAATTCACTAATTAGATATCAAGGAAAACCACAAAGCATATGGAAATTAGATAAAATTGTTAATAAAATAGGTCCCAGAACATATAAAATTGTAAAGGAAGATGATAAGCATATAATTAGAAATAGAATTTACATTAGATCAACCAAAGAATCTCATACTAGCTTTCCAACTTCTTCTAAATATGTTTACGATTGTGAAGATGTAGAATATAATAACAAACCATCTAAAACTACTAGATATGGACATATTATAAAATCACCTGATGAACGACTAAAATATTAAGACAATCCCCTTTCTCTCTCGCCCACTGAAACTAATTGTAAAACCAGCATCAAAGCTTTCCCTGGGCCGATACGAATTGGAAAAAGAACTTTTTCCGAATTAGAAGCCTTCTAGAAATTTATAAGTATAGAAATGATTGAAACAAAAGCGTGCAATGCTCCATTACCGATCAAAGGAAAGGGACTTTAAGACTGCAACTAGATCTGAAATTATGGCCTTGATTGGTCTTCTATACATTTTATCTATAAAGTTCAACAAGGCTAATGTCAAACAAACCGCGAAGACCAGTGGAACGGATATGACCGTATGCAGAGAAACATTTAGCTACAGTAAGTTTATGTTTTTTCTTCGTTCAATTCGATTTGATGATAAAAGTACGAGAATTGAGAGGAAAACAATTGACAAATTGACCGCAATCCGAGATATATATATACTCCGGTTTTGTGGAAAATTGTCAAAAAACTA